>CAMTDV010000153.1:0-55009 GCA_947069175.1 Scalesia atractyloides
AACATCATCAAAAATCTAGTTTCACATTCCACCACCAAGCACATTGACATCAGACATCACTTTGTGAGGGATTGCTATGAAAAATGTTTGATTTCTTTACAACATGTCCATACCAAGGATCAACTAGCAGATGTGTTGACAAAAGCACTTGATGCTTCCACATTTGACAGTTTGATTTCTAGGATTGGAATGCTAAACATGGATTAAAAACAAATTTTTTGTGATCCATGTGTAAATAGCAAATAAAATGTTTTTAGAAAATCAGAAAGTCATCCTTAAAAATAGTTAAAATTGAATTTTTCAATAAATCCTTAAGGTCTGTTCAAAGCTCTGATAGCACAAAAACACCGTTGTTTAGAAAAATCTATCCACTGATGCAAACCTCTGATAGTGTTTAAATTGGTCACAGCCACTAGTATAGTGGTTAGCCAAACAACTGTTTTCCATTGTTAAATAGAGGTTACACGTGGACAGATGTTATTCGACAGATGTTGCATTAGACGCCACGTCAAGTGCACTTTTTGAAAAACCCTATAAAACCCAGTTTTATCCCCAAACAGAGGTTTCACTTTTCTTGTGCGATTTCAAATTTTTCAAAGCCCTTCTCTAAAAAAATCTTCCAAAATCATGGCTCCTAAAACCAAATCGAAGAAGAAATTGACACAAGAACAACCCCCATTTATCCTAATCATCAAAACACCACACAATTACACCGCAATTCTTGAAAAAACCGACGCAAACACTCGCTATCATCCAATGATCCAGATTCTAAACGAATCAAAATTGAAGCACATGTTGGAAGTCAAAGCCTCAGTTTACATCGACTCTTTAAGAGAATTTTGGGAAATGCTAAAGTAAACTCATCCGCTGATGGTGTGCCCTATTCCATCACTTCCAAAGTTGGTCGCACACGAATACAAATAAGCCCACAATCTATCTCCCAAGTTTTCATGTTAAATGATATGCAACATCCAGTATAAATTCCTTTGAGGGAGATGCAGCATGAGTTTGTTGAAAGAGGTTACACAGGGCAGTTGAAAGGTATGACTATCTTCAAACCAAATTTTCCTGCAGAGATGAAATTATTTTTTCACACATTGCTTACCTGTGTCTCTGCAAAAACTACTGCTTTTAATGATATCCCTTTAAACATGCAATATCTGGGATTTTCAATCTTAACTGACTCTGATTTTAATCTTTCCCAGGTATTATTCAATGATCTCATTACTAATTTTATAAATATTGAAAAAAATAAAAGCTTTCTTGATACATCCTCGATTCTTGAGTGTTTACTTGCAAGACCAGATTAAATCAGATGCAAGTAAACAAGGCACCGTAACCAACCCTGGCCACCTAAATCATTAAACTTTTACACGAATAACCAATCAGGACAAAGTTTCCAAAACAGAAGCAGAGGAGGCTGAGCCTATTTTACAAGAACAAAATGTTCAAGCTCAACCTCCGGCTGCTGAGCCTACTGCTCTAGGTGATCAGGGCATCACAACCGCTGCCCTGAAACCCACACCTAAAATCTCCAAAAAGAAACCATCCAGAGCATCCCGAAAACCCACCAAACCCACAAAGGGTCCTCTGGAAGATGAGATCCCAGTGGTTTGACACACCCCGACCCGCAGCGGAATAAGAGTCGGGGCATAATTGGGTTATCACCAAAGCTCATGATGTTTACTAATATGTTTCATATTTATTAAATTCAAATTACATTTCAAAGTTCCAAGTCAAATTCATACAATACAAGGAAAGGAAAAATTAACTAAAACAATCCAAAATCTAAACTGGTTTATTCTTCTAGGCCGCCCTATATGTTTCTTGCCTCAACTTGATCACCTGTATCATGTGTAAAAATGGGAAATTTTGGGTCAACAAAAGTTGGCGAGTGAACCTTGTTAAAAACATTTGTCATTGATTCAATAATGTAATTAATATAGGAAAATTGTGCAACAATCATATATGAACAAATGTATATAAGCATAACAATCACAAACCATCTTGCTTAAGTAAATAATAAGAATGACAATGTATATGTTGGCAACGTCTCGTTCACGCTCATAGGTAATGGGGAACGGACGGCCGATGCTAATGTATATGAGATCAAGGCTCAATCAAACGGAGCCGATCTTATGTTGGCAACGCCTGGTTCACGCTCATAGGTAATGGGGAACAGCTCACGCTCATAGGTAATGGGGAGCGGCGGCCTATGAAATGTATGTACTGAAAATGATAAATTAAATCTAAATATCAACCACACAAACAACTGATACATATTGGATACACATTTGATCATGAACGTGATGGATGCACAAGTGTTTAATTAAAATAAATAAATAGCGACACATGATACACCCCAAAATGTGATTAAAACGGGGAATTGGTAGAGATTCACTCACCTTAGGTGCGTTTGCTTGAAGATGTTGAATGCGCACAAGTTTAGAGGATTGATCGACGAGGAATAACTAACCTAATTAATAACGAAAAGGTACGGTAAGTATGTGAATTTTATTAACTATTTTAATAGAATTTTTGGATATATTTTTGTGAGTTTAAGGCTACTTTCTAACTAAAAAAACGTTATTTTTAAGTATTTTTAATTGATTTTTAAATTAAATAAATAAATAAAAATAATAAAAAAATGTTGACTTTTGACCGTTGACCGGTTCGGTCGCTTATATATGTGCGCTGGGTGAGATTCGAACCCGTGACCTCCCGTACGCGTGCACGCAGCTCTACCAACTGAGCTACGTGTCTAACCCGAAATCATTCTGTTTTTAATTATACTTATATATACTATTTAGATTTATCCAGAAATTAATTATTTTTAAAAAGGGTTTTAAATGTATCGAACCGGAGCTGACCACAGGTCTCGAACCCAGGACCTGTGGGTTAACGTGCACACAGTCCACCGCTGGACTGTGTGTCTAACCTGGTTAATAATCCGGTTTTTATTATACTTAACATGATTTAGAGAGTTAACCCGGTTCAGTTTAAAAAAGGCATTTTTATTTCAAGAGAGTAAGGTTGGGACGGGAATCGAACGCGCGACGTGTGTATTTGTTTGCACACAGTCCACCGCTGGACTGTGTGTCTAACCCGTTCATAAAACTGATTTTAATTAATCTTATATTATAACTCGTCTTCGTCTTCTTCGCTCAAACACATACCGTGATAACTTGACTGATTTATGACTAATTTGATTATCAAACATTATAAGTATTTGAAAGGTAAAGAATGGAGAGAGTTTGGGGATAGGAGGTACCGATCTGTGACTTTCACAGAACTCCGGCAAGGGTCCGTCGGATCTGACAGTGAACTTCGGCTGCTTAGAATAAATTAACAGTTCTGCTCGATTAATTATGAAATTGAGGTACTTTAACAAAGATTAACAGAAGTTTGAATGATCATACCGGCTCTCAGCGTGATTCAGGAAGTTTCAAAAGTTTTCCGGCGAAGGCAGGAATTCCGACAATGTTGTCTGGGATTGATTATGGATGGTGGATTTGTGTTAGCAACAGTCTAGCAATGGATTGATATAGAATGAGTCGAGGGAAATACCATGTGGATGTGAGTCTCGGTTTTCCGGCGAGAGTTCGGCGATGGTAGGATATTTCCGGCGAGTGAAATTTCGTCGAGAAAAAGGTGCGATTTTGAGCGAAAAGGCTACCAGTGAATTGTGGGTGAATTTATAGGGAAGAATCGAGACGCATGGGGTCTGATTTCGGTCTCGATTCATGGTCAGCCGTTCTCCGGCGGTTACGACTGATGTCGCAGGTTCAGACATCGGTTATAAACGTCGTGGAGGTAAATTCTTCGGTTAAATTAGAAGAAACCGTCAATTATCGACGAAATCGTCGGGATTTCCGACGACTGCAATTTGGGCGCGACTTGACTGGATTTGATTTCTGCGATTCATCATTTGATTTAATTGTTTCGGTATCTTAACAAAAAAACAAAGTGGCGGAGTGGTTGATTGTATGAAAGTTAAGATTGTGGGTTCCCGGCTGACCCGGGTTCGACTCCCGGCAGCCGGTTTTTCTTTTTAAATTATTTATTTTTACTTTTTAACAATTTTTGTTTTTAAATCCTAATTTGTTTATTAATTATGTATCGTTTAAAAATAAAATAAGTTATAAATAACAACAAAAATTTAAAACTGATTGTTCGGTTAATAAACGGAGCGGGTTTGGAAAAACCCGTTTTTGACAAATGTTACGGTACCCTACTTTTAGAAATTTCGTCCCGAAATTTAAGTAGTAGTGGTAGTAGGAAAAAGATGCGGGTATTTTTCGCGCATTGAGTCTTCACGTTCCCAAGTAAACTTAGGTCCTCGTTTCGACTCCCATCGTACCCTGACAATTGGGATGCGGCTTCGTCTTAAACGTTTCTCTCCGAAGTCCATAATTTCTACTGGTCTTTCAATGAAATGCATAGATTCATCGACTTGGATGTCTTCTAGAGTAATATGATTTTCATCGGCGAGGCACTTCTTCAAGTTCGATATGTGGAATGTGGGATGAATTCTGTTGAGTTCCTCTGGTAGGTCAAGTGTATGCTACAGGTCCTACTCTTTCGAGTATCTTGATAGGTCCTACGTAGCGTGGTGCTAGCTTGCCTTTTTGGCCAAAACGAACTACTCCCTTCCACGGCGATACTTTTAAAAGTACTTGGTCACCAATGTTAAATTCCAAGGGCTTTCGTCGTTTATCTGCATAACTCTTTTGACGACTTTGTGCTGCTAGAAGGTTGTTTCGGATTTGATGAATCTTGTCTGTTGTTTCTTGTATTAATTCTGGACCGGTGATTTGAGCTTCTCCAACTTCGTGCCAACATATTGGTGATCGGCACTTACGACCATATAACGCTTCGAAAGGTGCCATGCCGATACTTGAATGATAGCTGTTGTTGTACAAAAATTCAACTAATGGTAGGTGAGCGTCCCAATTCCCTTTGAAGTCTATGACACATGCTCGAAGCATGTCTTCAAGAGTTTGAATGGTGCGCTCAGATTGACCATCAGTTTGGGGATGATAAGCGGTACTGAGGTCTAATCGTGTACCCAAAGCGGCTTGTACGGCTTGCCATGTTCGTGAAGTGAATTGACCATCACGATCTGAAATAATGCTTAACGGTACACCATGACGGCTTACGATTTCGCTGATGTAGATACGAGCTAGTTTCTCATTCTTAAAGTCCTCGCGAATCGGAATGAAGTGAGCTGATTTTGTAAGACGATCAATGATTACCCATATAGTGTCATACCCACCGGAGGTGCGAGGTAACCCGGTAATGAAGTCTATGGTTATGTTTTCCCACTTCCATACAGGTATTTGAGGTTGGACTAGAAGTCCTGAGGGTCTTTGATGTTCAGCTTTCACTTTAGAACAGGTAAGGCACTTGGAAACAAAAACAACAATATCCTTTTTCATGCCAGGCCACCAGTAGGTGTATCGAAGGTCTTGATACATCTTGTCGGCTCCTGGGTGTACATAGTATCGTGTTTTGTGCGCCTCTTTCATAAGGGTATCGCGAAGGTTATTGTGATCGGGAATCCATATGCGATCTAGGTAATACAGAATGCCGTCAGATTTTGTTTCGAGTTTAAGTTCTGCTCCACAAGATAACTCATTTCGTATGTCGTATTCTGTTATGGAAACATGTTGAGCTTCTCGGATTTGATCTTTGATATCGGTTATGATTTGCGAACATAGAAGACGAATGGAGTTCGCATAACCCTTTCGACTGAGTGCATCGGCCACCACATTTGCTTTGCCAGGATGATACCGAATTTCACAATCGTAGTCATTAAGAAGTTCGACCCATCTTCGTTGCCTCATATTCAACTCCTTTTGGTTAAAGATATGTTGGAGGCTCTTGTGGTCAGTGTAAATTTCACACTTGGTACCATAGAGGTAATATCTCCATATCTTAAGAGCGAACACAACGGCTCCAAGTTCTAGGTCGTGAGTAGTGTAGTTCTTCTCATGAGTTTTGAGTTGCCTAGAAGCATAGGCTATCACTTTTCCTCTTTGCATTAATACACAGCCTAGTCCTTGCCCTGATGCGTCGCAATATACTACAAAGTCATCGCAACCTTCGGGGAGTGTGAGGATAGGTGCGTCACAAAGCTTTTGCTTAAGGGTTTGGAAGGCTTCTTCTTGTTTAGGTCCCCATGAAGGGTTTTCTTTTATGTGTCAAAGCCGTGAGTGGTACAGCGATACGAGAGAAATTTGATATGAAACGGCAATAGTAACCAGCCAAACCAAGGAACGATCTTACTTCGGTTGGTGTACGTGGCGCTTGCCATTCTTGCACTGCTTTGATCTTTGAGGGGTCGACATGTATTCCCTTGTCATTGACGACATGACCAAGGAACTGTACTTCTTTGAACCAGACTTCGCATTTGGAGAATTTAGTGTAGAGCTTTTCGGTTCTTAAGAGTGTGAGGATGAGTCGAACGTGTCGTTCATGATCAGTCTTAGACTTTGAGTAAATGAGAATATCGTCGATGAAGACTATAACAAAGCGATCGAGATAGGGTTTGCAGACTCTGTTCATTAGATCCATGAAGACCGCTGGAGCGTTGGTTAGACCAAATGGCATGACCATGAATTCATAGTGACCATAACGAGTCCGGAAGGCGGTTTTTGGGACGTCTTCTTCATGTACCCTGAGTTGATGATAGCCAGAACGAAGGTCGATCTTTGAAAAACAAGTGGCACCCTGGAGTTGGTCTAGAAGATCATTGATACGAGGTAATGGATAGCGGTTCTTGACCGTTAATTTGTTGAGTTCTCTGTAATCGATACACATGCGAAACGTTCCATCTTTCTTCTTCACAAACAGAACAGGCGCACCCCAAGGTGATGAGCTAGGACGTATGAATCCTTTGTCGGTCAATTCTTGTAATTGACTGGCTAGCTCTTGCATTTCGGATGGGGCTAACCTATAAGGAGATTTCGCGACAGGTGTAGCGCTAGGTATAAGATCAATGCGGAATTCGACTTCTCTCTTGGGAGGAAGTCCTGAGATGTCGTCGGGAAAAACTTGCGGGAACTCTTTCACTACGGGTATATCTTCGAGTTTCTTCTCCTTATTTCCCTTCTTGACAACGTGGGTTAGAAATGCTACATAATTCTTGCGGAGATATTTTCGGGCTTGAAGACAGGACATTAGTTTGAGTCCTTTCGAAGGGGTTTCTCCAAAGATTCGTAGGGTTTGACCGTCTGCAAGAGGAATACGAATGAACTTTTCGCGGCATACTACTTCAGCATGATGTTGGCTGAGCCAGTCCATGCCGATTATAATGTCAAAACTTCCCAACTTCGTAGGAATGAGGTCAACAGGAAAATCGTGATCGTTTAGAGTAAGAGTACAGTTTCGGATAATGGAGTTTAATGAGACCGGTTTTCCGTCAGCAACTTCTACCGTTATGGATTCCATAAGTTTATCACGAGTTTGGTTGAGGATGGGTTCAAATTCTAAGGACACAAAACTCTTATCCCCGCCAGTATCAAATAACACGGATGAATAACTACCATTGATGAGAAACGTACCGTTAACCACGTTGTTGTCGGCCCTAGCTTGGTTGGCGTTGATGTTAAATGCTCTTCCTCTAGCAGGTGGAGGAGCTTGGTTAGCTTGGTTCACTGGATTTGCTTGAGCTTGAGCATGTATGATGTTCACCAAACGTGGGCAAGTGTTTCTAAAGTGGTTTGGGTCTCCACAATTGTAGCAAGCCCGCATGGGTTGCATCATGGGGTAGTTGGGTTGGTAGTAGGTTTGGGCCGTATGTTGTGTAGGTGGTGGTAGTAGGGGTTGTTGGGCTTGACCCATTATTTGATGGTGGGTTTGAGTTGTGGGTTGGTTGCGGTTCATTCGATGTAGTGAGCGGCAGGCTTGGATGGTGTGACCTGCACGGCCACAGTCGGTGCAACATTGACAGGGTGTTTCGGGGGAGTGATGGTATTGACAACGGGTGCATTTTGGGTAAGGGCCAGAGTATTGCCTTTTGTATGGTGCGAGTGAAGGAGCAACTTGTGTGATGGGTGCAGCAGGGATAGGGAAATTGGTTTGGGTGACAGCAAAATTTCTGGTATTTCGTTTCCTCTTGTTTGAAAATTTTGAGGAGGAGGTGGAATGGTTCGAAGTTTGGCCTTCAACGGGGGCTTTCTTTTTCTCCTCTTTGAATTTACCGTTTCTGATGCGGTTCTCGGTAAGTTCGGTGGCTAATTCCATAGCAGCTTCGAGAGTTGCAGGCGAAGTGCTGAGGACTGAGTCTTGAATCTTCAAGGGGAGGCCTCGAATATAGTGTTCAACCAAGTGGTATACTGGGGTGAACAAGTTAGGAACCATCTGGTTCAGCTCAAGAAATATTTTGTTGTAGGAAGTATGGTCCCCTTCCTTTTGCTTCAGCGAGTGGAATTCGTCTTCCAACTTCTTGAGTTCGCTTCTTGGGAAGAAGCGTTTTGTCATCATTTCCCTTAACTCTTCCCAGGTTAAGGCCATCGCGTCTTCAACTCCTCTCTTACCCTTCTCGGTGTTCCACCAGGTCAAGGCTACCCCAAATAATCTCCCGGTTGCGTAACGTACCTTGCGATCCTCGGGACAATCGCAATTTAGGAATGTGTTTTCCATTTCCTCAAACCAGTGGAAGAGAGCGGTGACACCTTCGGTCCCTTCGAACTTTGGGGGATCGCAAGACTTGAAGTGCTTGTAGGAGCACTTTTTGGAGGAAGGGTTGTCGATGTTTTGATCCTCTTTATTGGGTGGGTTGACAGGATTCACGGTGAGAGCTTGCTGGACTTGAATTACAATATCAGGAAGCACCGCGGCCATTTGTTTCGCAATCTGAGTGGCCAAGCGTTCGTTTGACCTTCCTGACTTTCGTCCTCCACGTAGCTGCCTAGCCGACATCTACAGGAACATACATAGGAAAGATTGTGAGTTTATGGAGTCTTTTTGGTGTCATGTGTCTTAAAGAAAATGAAAATAAAAATATCAATAATGCAACTACATCCATAGGATGTCTGGGGTTTGCTCATGTTGGGCCTCAAATGTCCCCCATACTATCGCCGGTATAGTCATGTGGGCCCCCATGACTATTGGCTTAGTAGGATTTACATTGGTATTGGTGGTTTAACACTCGCATCACCCGAATGAAAACCACAAAATATGTTTGCGAGATGTATGGTCGGAGGGTGTCCAGGTATGGACACAATGACAACTCAAAGTGGGGTTAGTTCACACGGCGTTTGGTATAGCATGCTTTGGCCTAATAGGTCCTTCGTACTCTCATCGTTAGTCCCAGGTAGGCAAACTGGTCCTTTATTTAAGATTTATACGAATGCCAAGCCTAGACAGGACGTTCCGACTACCGGTACTCGTACCCTTCCAGTTACTACATGCCCGTCATGAGAACTCACTTTGATGTGATTTGAAAACACAAAAATCGTTGTAACAATCGTATAAATTGTGAGGTGTGTGCTCCCATGGATATGATATGTTATGAGAATATGATTCATGACAGGCATTGTATAATAATATGTACTTATGAACATGCTTGCATAACATTGAATGTAACAATAAACATAAAGCATATAAACATCATGAATTTTGCAGGTAACACACAAAAATTTAAAAATTCTAAGCAATTATAGTATAGGCTCTAAGGGTCTAATAACCTATCCTATATCCCTATAGTCATGGCTCTGATACCAATCTGTCACACCCCGACCCGCAGCGGAATAAGAGTCGGGGCATAATTGGGTTGTCACCAAAGCTCATGATGTTTAATAATATGTTTCATATTTATTAAATTCAAATTACATTTCAAAGTTCCAAGTCAAATTCATACAATACAAGGAAAGGAAAAATTAACTAAAACAATCCAAAATCTAAACTGGTTTATTCTTCTAGACCGCCCTATATGTTTCTTGGCTCAACTTGATCACCTGTATCATGTGTAAAAATGGGAAATTTTGGGTCAACAAAAGTTGGCGAGTGAACCTTGTTAAAAACATTTGTCATTGATTCATTAATGTAATTAATATAGGAAAATTGTGCAACAATCATATATGAACAAATGTATATAAGCATAAAAATCACAAACCACCTTGCTTAAGTAAATAATAAGAATGACAATGTATATGTTGGCAACGTCTCGTTCACGCTCATAGGTAATGGGGAACGGACGGCCGATGCTAATGTACGTGAGATCAAGGCTCAATCAAACGGAGCCGATCTTATGTTGGCAACGCCTGGTTCACGCTCATAGGTAATGGGGAACAGCTCACGCTCATAGGTAATGGGGAGCGGCGGCCTATGAAATGTATGTACTGAAAATGATAAATTAAATCTAAATATCAACCACACAAACAACTGATACATATTGGATACACATTTGATCATGAACGTGATGGATGCACAAGTGTTTACTTAAAATAAATAAATAGCGACACATGATACACCCCAAAATGTGATTAAAACGGGGAATTGGTAGAGATTCACTCACCTTAGGTGCGTTTGCTTGAAGATGTTGAATGCGCACGAGTTTAGAGGATTGATCGACGAGGAATAACTAACCTAATTAATAACGAAAAGGTACGGTAAGTATGTGGATTTTATTAACTATTTTAATAGAATTTTTGGATATATTTTTGTGAGTTTAAGGCTTCTAACTAAAAAAAACGTTATTTTTAAGTATTTTTAATTGATTTTTAAATTAAATAAATAAATAAAAATAATAAAAAAATGTTGACTTTTGACCGTTGGCCGTTGACCGTTGACCAGTCTGGTCGCTTATATATGTGCGCTGGGTGAGACTAGAACCCGTGACCTCCCATACGCGTGCACGCAGCTCTACCAACTGAGCTACGTGTCTAACCCGAAATAATTCTGTTTTTAATTATACTTATATACTATTTAGATTTATCCAGAAATTAATTATTTTTAAAAAGGGTTTTAAATGTATCGAACAGGAGCTGACCACAGGTCTCGAACCCGGGACCTGTGGGTTAACGTGCACACAGTCCACCGCTGGACTGTGTGTCTAACCTGGTTAATAATCCGGTTTTTATTATACTTAACATGATTTTGAGAGTTAACCCGGTTCAGTTAAAAAAGGCATTTTTATTTCAAGAGAGTAAGGTTGGGACGGGAATCGAACGCGCGACGTGTGTATTTGTTTGCACACAGTCCACCGCTGGACTGTGTGTCTAACCCGTTCATAAAACTGATTTTAATTAATCTTATATTATAACTCGTCTTCGTCTTCTTTGCTCAAAACACAGACCATGATAACTTGACTGATTTATGACTAATTTGATTATCAAACATTATAAGTATTTGAAAGGTAAAGAATGGAGAGAGTTTGGGGATAGGAGGTACCGATCTGTGACTTTCACAGAACTCCGACAAGGGTCCGTCGGCTCTGACAGTGAACTTCGGCTGCTTAGAATAAATTAACAGTTCTGCTCGATTAATTATGAAATTGAGGTACTTTAACAAAGATTAACAGAAGTTTGAATGATCATACCGGCTCTCAACGTGATTCAGGAAGTTTCAAAAGTTTTCCGGCGAAGGCAGGAATTCCGACAATGTTGTCTGGGATTGATTATGGATGGTGGATTTGTGTTAGCAACAGTCTAGCAATGGATTGATATAGAATGAGTCGAGGGAAATACCATGTGGATGTGAGTCTCGGTTTTCCGGCGAGAGTTCGGCGATGGTAGGATATTTCCGGCGAGTGAAATTTCGTCGAGAAAAAGGTGCGATTTTGAGCGAAAAGGCTACCAGTGAATTGTGGGTGAATTTATAGGGAAGAATCGAGACGCATGGGGTCTGATTTCGGTCTCGATTCATGGTCAGCCGTTCTCCGGCGGTTACGACTGATGTCGCGGGTTCAGACATCGGTTATAAACGTCGTGGAGGTAAATTCTTCGGTTAAATTAGAAGAAACCGTCAATTATCGACGAAATCGTCGGGATTTCCGACGACTGCAATTTGGGCGTGACTTGACTGGATTTGATTTCCGCGATTCATCATTTTATTTAATTGTTTCGGTATCTTAACAAAAAAACAAAGTGGCGGAGTGGTTGATTGTATGAAAGTTAAGATTGTGGCTTCCCGACTGACCCGGGTTCGACTCCCGGCAGCCGGTTTTTCTTTTTAAATTATTTATTTTTACTTTTTAACAATTTTTGTTTTTAAATCCTAATTTGTTTATTAATTATGTATCGTTTAAAAATAAAATAAGTTATAAATAACAACAAAAATTTAAAACTGATTGTTCGGTTAATAAACGGAGAGGGTTTGGAAAAACCCGTTTTTGAAAAATGTTACATGGTTAACCCTGTGACAACACCAAAGTCACAAACCACTACTGCTACTTCTTCACAGTAGATGGTTCAAAGATCTCAACCAGGCTATGAAACTCCTCCTGCATCCTCACAAAAGGATCAGGTTGTAGGCACAGGGACACCAAATTTGAAGCTCTAGGATCACTTGGTTCTATCTTCCACAGTCCCCCTCCCAGGGCAATATCGCTTTCTACACAACCACTCTCACCAATGACATCACTTCCACCAACAATGTTACCCTTGCTGAATGCAATAAATTTTGAGCAGACATTATCCAGCACTTCTCACTATTCATCAATGAGAATATACTTCAACAAGACGCTGGGTCTGACTTATTTCTAATTGCTAGCCCATAAGCAAATGAAGAGGCTACATCCCTTGGGGTTACATGTAACCCTTGGTGATAGTTCAACAAAGGCAGCCACTACAATTGCTGAACTCCCACGTTCTCAATTGGACAGTGCTTACATAGCTAAGTCCTTGTTGAAGGCAACCACTGCTGAGGCTACTACGGTAACCTCTATTCCAGTGAGAAGTCCCCAGAATCAAGAAAAGGGGCATCTAAGATTGAAGCAAGTGGTAAAACACATGCTCATGATATCATAGATAAAACTACCACATCTGGTAGGAGTTCAGATGATCCTATTAAGTTAGGTGATGAGCTAGAATACCATCAATTGACGGAGAGGGTTACCAATGTTGAAACCACTGTTGATGAAATTAAAGATCTTTTGAAATAGTTTATCACTATTCAGAGTCAACCCCCTGTTCCAACCACTGCTGAGCTCAAATCTGCAATAAATCCAATCTTTCAACAAGAAAAACATTTCCTGGAGCAAAAACATAAACATTAGATGATGGAACTCAGGAATTTGGTTGATGCAAGATACAATGATACTGTTGCAGATATCAAGGCAATCAAAGCCCACTTGCTCACCACCACTGGTAAATCTCCTCATACTGTCATTTTTGTGGGTCCAGATGAAGCCAAAAAGGGGGAGAAACCTTTGGGAAAAGAACAGTTGAAGATGGATGATACAAAGGCAAGGCCTACAATGAATATCCTTAAGCCAGATGGCTCAAAGAAACCAGACTTAACTGAAGATATCCTGGCAAGGGCAAAGAAGTCTCACAAGAAGGCTGTGTTTGATGAAGGCAAAGTGCTGGTTGAGAAAAAGATTGATCAACAGTTAGAAAAGGGAGAGACTGGTACCTCAACAAAGAGGAGATCTTCTACAAAAGCAAGACAACCAGAATCCACACATCTCAAAACTAAAGTTGCTACCAATCCAACCACAAAAACCTCTGTCATCACAAAATCAACCACATCTTCTCACACAACTCCCATATCCACCCCAGCAGATATTACAACAACTGTTGTGCTAACATCTGTTGACACAGCAGAGGTTGTAGTAGATGTTATCACAACCACTGCCATCCTTACCTTTCCCACTTCCACACAAATACTACCAACACCACCCAGAATTCCAAGCCATCCATCGTCACCATCAATCAGTTTTAAGAGAAGGAAGGTAACAAAGATCATAAATGAAGAAAAGATCCCTGATTCTATGCCTCTTGCATCTGCACAATGTTAAATCTAACCTCTACTTCCCTAACTACAATATCTGTTCCTTCAAAAGAAGTGGTTCCTGCAGGTATGAAATTTCCTCTTGATTTGCTTGCAGTTAGGAAAGAAATAATATCTTTCTACGCTGAAGAAGATCCAGACAAAAGACATTTTCCATCTCTTCAATGTTATCCAAAGCCTGCAAATCTTGATAAGTATCTGGAACTCAAAGAAAAGCAGACAGTGGATATTGCTAAGAAGTTGTCTAAAGGAAAAAGTGATAGAGAAGTGCAGAATCAATACTAGTTTCAGCTGAGCAAAGTCCTATCACTGGAAAGATTTTCAAAGAATCTATCAAATTAGATTTCTGAAGCAGATGATAAATTTTTTAAAGAAAAGTACATCTCTCACATCATGGAATACGAGAAACATGATGCAACTAGGGCACATTTCAAAGATTGGTCTGTAAGTGAGCTTCAAGAAGAAATTGCAAGAATGCAAGAACAACTAAAAGATCCTCACAACAAACCTACATGCCCAGATTGGAACAAATACAAAAAGAATGTACCTGAAAAGACCCTGAAGCTTAGAAGAATGAAAGAAGAGTTAATTCAAAATCATTATGGGTCAAAGAACCAGGTAATGAGATAGGGGAGTTAAGAGTGTTGGATGCCTACAAGATGCTTGAAGCCAGAAGGAAAAATGGTCCATCAATGCCTCCTAAACCTGATTATACCATAGAAGATGCTGCTCTCAAAGCCCAACTTTCAAAAAAGCCCAGCTCAACATCTGCCCAATCCACACTTGCCTTGCTAAAGCGAAAAAGGCAAGGGGAGATGTCAGAGAAGGTTGACAGAGAGTTTGAAGAAACATTCATCAAAGAAGGCATCAAAAATATGATGAAATATCCAACAGATGATACAAGTGCCAAGTTGGCAAAAGATCTGACAAGAATAGCTCCTTTTCTAACCTCAGCAATAAAGGCTCCTTCAAGAAAGCCTTCAGACCCAAAAATTCTAAAGTGGAAGGTCAACAAAGACACCCACGAATTGACTCTGCTCAAGTCTGATGGTAAAGCCACTAAACTATCCATGGAAGCTGCTTATAGGCTTACAGTAGAAGACTTCCACGAACTACTAAGTTTAGAGCTTGAGAAGGATGCTGATGATTTAGAATCTCTTAATTGTGAACTACAATTCAAGGGTCAAATAAGAGAATTCTTTCTGAGGAATAAAGATCAAGAATAAGGTGTTTTTGGCATCATCTGTTCCATGGGGAGATTGTTGGGATTGAACCTTTGGAAAGGAACAGATGATACAAAGTCAAAACACACCATCCGAGCTTTGATCCAACCATCAGAGGTTCCAACCGCTGATGTGTATCTACTGCTTTCATTAAACTCATTGTTTCCTATCCTCTGACAGAAGAAACTCCCAACCGCTGATAGAAGAACACAAGAACAGTGGATAGCCAACAATGCTTAGATTAGTATTAGATTAATCAATGTAACAATGCTATGTACTGATAGTTTAGTCTAAGCAGTGTTTGTAGTTAGTTACGTTTGTTAGCCGTCACTATCAACCCTGACGTCATTGAAAGACGATCAATGGTTAGACAATTAGTTTAAATAGGCACTCAATGTAACAGTGAACACTTGTCTTCTTAAAAAGATCAATTTTGCATATGTTCTTCATTTCTTACTATTAAACGATTGTTATTGGGCTAAGGGAGAGTTTGTGAATCACATGCAATAGTTTAATTACTTAAAAGCATGATGATGATGAAAACAAACGACCAATTGATTGTTGTAAAAGTTTTCCACTAATCCGCTGCATTTACTTTCTGTTTTCAATCATTTTCCATTACTTGAAACAAAAACAGCAATCAATTCAAACTTAGATCCTGACAGATCTTTTTCTTATCACACTACCTTTATGGCAACTGTTGCAGCTTCTAGGAGTTAGGTACAACCCGACACTCCTAGGATATGCAATGATTGTGTTGACTTAAAACATAAATCTGAAACAATTAACAGTCACAATAGTTGAACTTTAAAAATGCAAGGAAGCAATATGGCTCTATCTCAAAATGAAAAAGAATTCAAATCTGTAACTGAAACTCTTAAGAAAAGTGTGTCTGAGTTAACAAAAACAGTTTTGAACAAACAAAAGGGTATAATAATTACATTAATATCATTGAGGAAACGAAAAAAGGAGTTAGCCACTGCTAAATGCGAGCATGATACAATTAAGCTAAAATTGGAGAGTTATTCTAACTCTTGATATGTGCTTGATCACATTATTGAAGTTTAAAAACTCAAGGGGGTGCCAAATGCATTGGTTATAAATCGTGTCCACCACCATTGAAACACAATTATACCAAATTTCCTGACGAGAAGGATATACCACGTTTTGAACCATATGTGCCTCTTAATCCCGAAGAGTTTACAGCAGGTTTAGGGTTTAAACCAGACAATTCCTCAGAGAAAATATGGAAAGACGGGGAATTCGTCATATGTTATAGAACAAAGTCCTCCAACAATTGAGGAGGATGATGAGTCAGATGATGAGTTAGGCGTGACTGATCATGACTAGTCTCTTGACAAAAAGAAAGGGGTAGAGATTCCAATTGAGAATCATATTTTATGTGATCCTCTTACTCCCGTTGTGCAATTGGTTGCAAAACAAGAGATTGATCCTATCTAATCTGTCGAAGCACTTGTTCTATGTTTGAAAGCGATAATGTGTTGTATACCTTCATTGGTGATGAGAAAATTTACTCGAACAAGGACTTCCCAATCAGAAACGTTAATCCAGCTTCGATTGACCAAGTTTTTGAAAACTCAACAAACAAATTTTTGGGAAAGAAAAGTCCAAATGTGATTGTAACACAAAGTGTAAAATTACCAATCAAACCACAATAATCAATCGCTTCTAAAGGTAAACAACGAGAGAAGCGAGCTAAAAAACCTAAGGTATCACAACCAAAGGTTGAAGACAAAGTAGCTCGTAACAAGAAAAAGGGAAAAGATGTTAACTTTGTAGCCTCAAATGGTACAGATAAAATCGAGACTTTTGAAAACACATCAAATACTGAATTTGTGAAACAAGTAAAGATGTTAAAACAAAAAAAGTCAAAAAAATTACACTAAACACAAGAATGGGTGTGATGATGGACCAAGTACCTCTAGGCCAACAAGTTCAACATCGAGTCATCAAATCGCATCTCCAAAATTCGTTGAAAGGAGATCATGTTTTAAATGTGGGGAGTTTGGTCAGATTATCAAAAATTGTACAAACTCGCCAAAACCAAAATTTGTTGAAAATGTACCTCCTGAAAAGAATTACCAATGACGATCTGTCTCACCTAAACAAGAAAAACGTATTGTTAAGGAACAAGAAGAAAAACAAGGACGTAAACAAGTCAAGTTAATTGAAAAGGCATTAAAACCGAATGTTGTACAAAAGGAACCAAGTTCCTCAAACACGTTACAACCAGAAAATTCTAAATCTGTGAATAATAATAAAGCTTGTAAAGGTCAACAATCCCGGAAACCTAAAATGGGTACTGTTTCAGGGGAGGCACACCATTTCCAGATCATCAAGAAATATAAATCACATTTCTTGATGATAAGGGTCAACCCAAGACAACTAAGGCCTGGGTCCCCATCTCAAACTAATCGTGTAATGTAATGTACAGGGTGTTCCATGAGGAACTGTGAATAGTCATTGGAGTGTTGACAATGAGGCATCCCGACACATGACAGGCGACTTAAGGCTCCTTTTTGATGTGAAAAGCATTAGAGGAGGTTATGTTGCTTTTACTGGAAATAAAGGCGGTTACATCACTGGAGAGGGAATGATTTCCAATGGTGTTGTTAGTTTTGACAAGATAAATTAAGTTCGTCAAATTGATCACAATCTTCTTAGTGTTTGTCAAATCCGTGACAAGAAGTTCATGGTTCATTTCAATGATGCTGGATATTATGTGCTGAAACCTTGTTTCAAGATTCCCGAGGAATGGATTCTGTTGTCGGCTACAAGAATTAATGATTTTTATATCCTTGACATGAGCCAAACTATTACTACATCTGCACATGTTACATGTTTTGTCTCAAAAGCCACTGAAAAGGAGTCAATCTCTTGGCATAGACGTATGGGACACATTCACTTAAGGAAAATGAACCATTTGGTGAAATATAATCTTGTGAATGGTGTACCAGTCAAGAACTTTCATTTACAAGACGTCTGTGTTTCGTGCCAAAAGGGAAAACAAGCAAAGAAGTCGCATCCTATCAAGAAAGTCAACACTGTCAACATGCCTCTTAAACGTCTTCATATGGACCTCTTTGGATCTATGAAACACAAGACATTTGGCGATGCTTATTCTTTAGTTGTTACTAATGACTATTCAAGATTTTCATGGATAACTATGATGGCACACAAGAGTGATACTCCTGAAATCCTCAAGAATATCTTTACTTTACTTGAAAATTTGTATAATTTGAAGATAAGGAGAATCAGAAGCGACAATGGAACTGAATTCAAGAATCATGTTATGGATGAGTTCTATACTTGTAAGGGAATTCTACATGAATACAGTTCTCGTTATAATTCACAATAAAATGGTGTCGCTAAGAGGAAAAACAGAACACTTATCGAAACTACAAGAACAATGTTGGTAGAGTCGCAACTTCCTGTTCAAATTTGGGGAGAGGCTGTGGTTACTGCATGTTATACGTTGAACAGAGTTCTTACGGTTAAAAGGCATAGGAAAACGAGTTTTGAACTGTTACATCGAAGGAAACCAGATGTGTCTTATCTGGAACCTTTTGGAGCTCCATGTACTATGATTGATCCAGATGGTAAGTTTGGTGCCAAAGCAATCGAAGGCTTTTTCCTTGGATATGCTACTCCAAATTTTCGAGTTTGGAATCTATCAACCAAGAAGATTGAGGAATGTGGTGAAGTTAAGGTTCAAAGGTACACTGAGTCTGTGAGAGCTTCGGGTGATCCTTGGATGTTTGACTATGATGGTCTTTCCAACTCCTTTAATCTGCCAAGTTTTGATGATGCTACAGCAGCAGCTCAGATGTTACTTGAGAGTGATACTGCAACTAACTCATCTTTAGTGCGACCAATTATTGTTAACCCACAAGTGTCTACTTCGGTTTAACAATCCCATTCAGAATGAGGTGTTTGAAGATGCTGCTGATTACAATGTTTCGTCCGAAGATGA
The DNA here is from genome assembly GCA_947069175.1 of Scalesia atractyloides. Classification (NCBI taxonomy): domain Eukaryota; kingdom Viridiplantae; phylum Streptophyta; class Magnoliopsida; order Asterales; family Asteraceae; genus Scalesia; species Scalesia atractyloides. Next base: position 19,177 of record CAMTDV010000153.1, read on the forward strand.
TGAATTTCATGAAGCAAATGAAGTTACTTCAGCTCCTGTTTAGGGTGCCTAAGAAGCAACTTCTCAAGTAAACAATCAACAAACTGGAGAAGGTAACTGTTGGGATTGAACCCTATGAAAGGAATAGATGATATAAAGCCAAACAACACTATTCGAGCTTTGGTTCAACTATCAGAGGTCACATCCTTTTATGTACTTACACTGCTTTCCATAAAGACTGCTCATCTTATCATCTGCCTTCACAAAGTTTCAAGGTCTGCCAGAGTTAACAAGGACATAGGATAGGAATCAGAGTTTAGTCATTAGCTTAGTTAATCAATGTAACAGTGCCAAGCACTGATAGTTAGCATAAGCAGTGTTTAGAGTAAGTTACATATTGTTTCCTGTCACTATCAACCCTGACGTCATCAAAGATGCGCAGAGGTTAGATAGTTTAGTATAAATAGGCAACTCTTGTAACCTTTAAACTTATCTCTTAAAAGATCAACTTTCGCATATCATCTTCTCTGCATTTTCTCATTACCAACCTGTAATTGCAAAGGCTAAGGGGAGTTTGTGAATCACATGCAAGTTAATAAACTTGAAAGCATGATGATGATGAAAACAAACGACCATTGCTTGTAGTAAAAGTTTTCCATCTTATTCCGCTGCAAATCTCTTTTGATTCAATCATTTTCCATTTTTGAAACAAAAACTACAAGTAATTCAAACTTAGATCCTAAAAATTGGTTCTTTATTGCCAGATCACAGGAATTACCTAGAATGTCTGACCTTATTGCTGTAAAAAGGATATTCAGATACATAAAAGGTGCTCCCACACTTGGTATCTGGTACCCAGCTAATGGATATTGAGCTTTCAGGTTTTTCAAATAGTGATTTTGTTGGGTGTAAAACTACAAGGAAGTCCACATCAGGAGGATGTCAATTCCTAGGTGATTGTCTAGTGTCTTGGCAAAGCAAAAAGCATGTTGCAGTTTCAACATCCACTGCTGAGGCAGAGTATATTGCTGCTGCTAGCTGCACTGCTCAACCTTGTGGCTTCAAAACCAGTTGTTGGATTTTGGTATCATTGCACTAAAGACTCCACTCAAATTGGACAGTCAAGCTGCTGAAAATATAATCAAAAATCCAGTTTCTCATTCAACTACAAAGCACATTGACATCAGACATCACTTTGTGAGAGATTGCTATGAAAAAGGTTTGATTTCTTCACATCATGTCCATACTTCAGATCAATGGGCAGATGTTTTAACCAAGGCATTGGATACATCTACCTTTGAAAAATTGATCTCAAGGCTTGGTATGCTAAACATGGATTAGAAAGAAGTTTTCTTGTAAATCCATGTGTACATAGCATCAACATGTTTTCAGAAATTCACAAATTCCTTAAAAATAGTTTAAAATTGAAAAATTTCAATAAATCTTTAAAAGTCTGATCACAACATCTGTTTGCTCAAAACCTCTGATAGGCTTTTAAAATCTTATCAACTGATACAGTGTTCCTCTGACTTCTATTTTTCACCTCTTCAAAACCACTGATGGCTATCATCTGATAGTGTTAACAAAATCAGTATTGTCCAAACCACTGTCCTAAAACAGTGTTTTGCCACATCAAGGTTACTTTTATCATCAGAGGTTACACGTGGCAGATGTTAGCCATCCGATCTTGCAACAGATACAACGTCATGTTCACTTTTTCAAAACCCTTATAAAACCTATGTTTTATCTCACCAATGGTTACCCTAAACTGTGTCGATTTCAAAATCTCAAAACAGTTTTTTCTCTCAAACACCATGGCTCCCTAATCAAAATCGTCAAAATCCAAAGCTAAATCGCAAGAAGAACCTCCACCTTTCACTCTCATAATCAAAACCCCACACAACTACACTGCCATACTTGAAGAAAATGACGCAAATACTCGCTATCATCCAATGATTCGAAATTTGCAAAAGTCTAAATTCTTGCACATGTTAACCGTCAAAGCCCCCATTTGCATTGATGCTCTTCATGATCTCTGAAAAAATGCAAAGGTTCACTCATCTGCTGATGGTGTTCCTTATACAATAATTTCAAGAGTAGGGGGAGTGTCGATGCAAATTACCTAGATCACAGGAATTACCTAGAATGTCTAACCTTATTGCTGTAAAAAGGATATTCAGATACATAAAAGGTGCTCCCACACTTGGTATCTGGTACCCAGCTAATGGATATTGAGCTTTCAGGTTTTTCAAATAGTGATTTTGTTGGGTGTAAAACTACAAGGAAGTCCACATCAGGAGGATGTCAATTCCTAGGTGATTGTCTAGTGTCTTGGCAAAGCAAAAAGCATGTTGCAGTTTCAACATCCACTGCTGAGGCAGAGTATATTGCTGCTGCTAGCTGCACTGCTCAACTCTTGTGGCTTCAAAACCAATTGTTGGATTTTGGTATCATTGCACTAAAGACTCCACTCAAATTAGACAGTCAAGCTGCTGAAAATATAATCAAAAATCCAGTTTCTCATTCAACTACAAAGCACATTGACATCAGACATCACTTTGTGAGAGATTGCTATGAAAAAGGTTTGATTTCTTCACATCATGTCCATACTTCAGATCAATGGGCAGATGTTTTAACCAAGGCATTGGATACATCTACCTTTGAAAAATTGATCTCAAGGCTTGGTATGCTAAACATGGATTAGAAACAAGTTTTCTTGTAAATCCATGTGTACATAGCATCAACATGTTTTCAGAAATTCACAAATTCCTTAAAAATAGTTTAAAATTGAAAAATTTCAATAAATCTTTAAAAGTCTGATCACAACATCTGTTTGCTCAAAACCTCTGATAGGCTTTAAAATCTTATCAACTGATACAGTGTTCCTCTGACTTCTATTTTTCACCTCTTCAAAACCACTGATGGCTATCATCTGATAGTGTTAACAAAATCAGTATTGTCCAAACCACTGTCCTAAAACAGTGTTTTGCCACATCAACGGTTACTTTTATCATCAGAGGTTACACGTGGCAGATGTTAGCCATCCGATCTTGCAACAGATACAACGTCATGTTCACTTTTTCAAAACCCTTATAAAACCTATGTTTTATCTCACCAGTGGTTACCCTAAACTGTGTCGATTTCAAAATCTCAAAACAGTTTTTCTCTCAAACACCATGGCTCCCTAATCAAAATCGTCAAAATCCAAAGCTAAATCGCAAGAAGAACCTCCACCTTTCACTCTCATAATCAAAACCCCACACAGCTACACTGCCATACTTGAAGAAAATGACGCAAATACTCGCTATCATCCAATGATTCGAAATTTGCAAAAGTCTAAATTCTTGCACATGTTAACCGTCAAAGCCCCCATTTGCATTGATGCTCTTCGTGATCTCTGAAAAAATGCAAAGGTTCACTCATCTGCTGATGGTGTTCCTTATACAATAATTTCAAGAGTAGGGGGAGTGTCAATGCAAATTAGCTCCCAATCGATCTCTCAAGTTTTCAAGTCAAATGACACACAACACTCTGTGTCATTTCCAATTAATGAGATCCAAGCATAGTTTCTAGAAAGAGGTTATATCGACTAGATGAAAGGTATGACCATTTTTAAACCTAACTTTCCTGCTGAGATGAGATTTTTCTTTCACACCATTCTTACTTGTCTCTCAGCAAATCCACTGCTTTCAATGAAATCCCATTGAACATGCAATATCTGGGGTATGCAATTTTAACTGACACCGATTTGAACTACTCCCAGATACTGTTCAATGATCTTGTGAATAACTTTAAAAATATTGAAAAAAGAAAAGCTTTTTTGATGCATCCACGTTTCTTGAGTGTTAACTTACAAGATCAAATTAAAGGTCCTGCAAGTAAATTGGCGTTGTGGTTAATCCAGGCAGCCTTAATCATGAAACTTTCACCAGAATAACAAACCAAGATAAAATTGAGAAAACACAAGTAGAGGAGGATTGGCAAGTTTTACCAGAACAAAATATTCAATCTCAACCTCTTGCTACTGAGCCCACTGCTCTTGGTGATCAGGGCAACACAACCGCTGCCCTAAAACCCACACCAAAAATTTCTAAAAAGAAAACCAAAACAATCTCCAAAAAGCCCACCAAATCCAAAAAGGGTCATCTGGAAGATGAGATCCCAGAGGTTAACTCTGTGACAGCACCAAAGTCACAAACCACTACTGCTACTTCTTCACACCAGATGGTTCAAAGATCTTCCACCGGCTTTGAAACTCCTCCTTCTTCCTCACAACTTTATGAAGCTCTAGATCCACTTGGGTCTATCTTCCACAGCCCCTCTCCCAGGGCAATGTCGCTTTCTACTCAACCACCTTCACCGATACCTTCACTTCCACCCACAATTGTACCATTGCTGAATGCAATTGAATTAGTTCAGACACAAACTAGCACTTCTCAACAACCTATTAATGAGAATATACTTCATCCAATGGCTGGGTCTGATTATTTATTCATTGCTAGCCCATCAGCAAATGAAGAGGCTACATCCCTTGGGTTACATGTAACCCTTGGTGATATTTCAACATAAGCAGCCACTACAATTGCTGAACTCCCTAGTTCTCAGTTGGACAGTGGTTTCATTAATAAGACTTGGTTGAAGGCAACCACTGCTGAGGCAACAACTGTTACCTCTATTGTGGGAAGTCCCCAGTACCAAGACAAAGGGGCATCTATGTTTGAAGCTGGTCCTAAAACCACTCACCACTGGTAGGAGTTCAGATGATCTTATTCAATTAGGTGATGATCTAAAATACCAGGATTTGACGGAGAGAGTGACCAGAATAGAAAAATCTGTTGGTGAAATCAAAGATTTACTAAAGCGGATGATAACTACAAAAAGTCAACCCTCTGTTCTATCCACTGTTGATCTCAAAGAAGCTCTTAACCCTCTGTTTCAACATCAACAACATTATTTGGATTTACAACACAAGCATCATGTGAATAATGTTCGAAACATGTTTGAATCAAGGTATCAAGACACTGCAGCAAACGTTTATATTTGTTAAAACAGATGAAGCCAAAAAGGGGGAGAAACCTTTGGGTCCAAAGAAGTTAACAATAGATGATGATAAGGCGAGACAAACAGTAAATATCCCAAGGCCTGATGGTTTAAAGAAGATTGATTTGACCAATGAAATTGTGGCCAAGGCAAGGGCTAGTCACAAGAAGAATGTGATTGAGGAGAGCAGAGTGTTGGTTGAGAAAAAGATTGATCAGCAAAAAGAAAAAGGAGGGTTGGTACTTCTTCAAAAAGAGCTCCTACTAGAAAAGCCAGGCAACCAACATCCACACCTCCTAAAACTAAGCCTGAAACCAGTCCAACCATTAAAACCTATGCCTCTCAAAAACCTATCACATCTTCAAAACCACAACCCACATCCACACAAGCAGATGTTACAGCAACTGTTGTGTCAACATCTGTTGATAGAGCAGAGGTTGCAACGGATGCATCTCTATCCACTGCCATAATCACATTTCCCACATCAACTCAACCATTATCTACACCACAAAAAATCCCACAACCACCATCACCCACCTTAAGGTTTAAAAGGAGAAAAATCACAAAAGTGATAAATGATGATGAGATCTCTGCACCTCTTCCACTATCATCAACACCAATGATCCCCACATCAGAGCTTACAACTTCTTCAACTCTTAAAGTCATTCCTGCAGGAAAGTTGTACCCTCTTGATTTACCAGCAGTCAGGGAAGGGATCCTAAGTTTCTTTTCAGAAGATGACCCTGGCAAAAGAACAATTCTATCCCTTGATGGCTATCCAAGACCAGCAAATGTTGATGCCTATCTAGAATTGAAAACGAAGCAAGCAGAGGATATTGCCAAAAGAGAATCAGCTGGTAAAAATGATAGAGAGATACATATTATCATGTCCTTCCAACTGAGTAAAGTCACCATTCTATAAAATTTTGTCAAGGATCTGAGCAACTAGTTGTCAGTAAGGGAAGATAAGTTGCTCAAGAGTGAACTCATTGAGTATATCATGTAAAAGAAGATGTATAAGGCAATAAGGCCACAGTTCAGGGATTGGAGCATAGATGAACTGAGGGAGGAAATCAACAGAATGCAAGAAATGTTGAAAGACCCTCTTAAAAAGCCAACTCCTCCCAACTGGGATTTATACAAGAAAGATATCACTGAAAATGCTTTGAAGTTGAAGAGAATGAAGCAAGAACTGATTCAAAATCATTATGGTTCCGAAAACCAAGTGATGAGATGGGGTGAGGTGAGGGTGTTAGACACTTACAAAAGTTTGGAAGAAAGAAGGAAAAAGGATCCATCCATGCCTCCCAAGCCTGACTACTCAAAGGAAGATGCTATCCTCAGAGCTCAACTCTCTAAAAAGTCCAGCTCAACATCTGCCCACTCCACACTTGCCCTACAACACAGGAAAAAGCAAGGGGAGATGAATGAAAAGACTGACAAAGAGTTTGAGGATCATTTATCAAATAAGGGATTCAGAATATGATTGAGTATCACACAGATGATACAAGTGCCAAGCTGGCCAAAGATTTGTTAAAGATGACTCATTTACAAACCTCTGCAATAAAGGCTCCTTCAAGCAAACCATCAGACCCAAAAATTCTAAATGGAAGGTTGACAAAGACACCCATGAATTGACATTGCTCAAGTCTGATGGTGCAGCCACTAAACTATCCATCGAAGATGCTTATGAGCGTACAGTAGAAGACTTCTAAGAACTACTATGTTTAGAGCTGGTGAAGGATGCTGATGACATGGAATCTTTTAACTATGAATTTCAATTAAAAGGTCAAATAAGAGAATTCTTTTTGAGGAATAAAAACCAAGAATAAAGTGTTTTTGGCATCATCTGTTCCAGGGGAGATTGTTGGGATTGAACCCTATGAAAGGAACAGATGATATAAAGCCAAACAACACTATCCGAGCTTTGGTTCAACTATCAGAGGTTACATCCTCTGATGTACTTACACTGCTTTCCATAAAGACTGCTCATCCTATCATCTGTCTTCACAAAGCTTCAAGGTCTGCCAGAGTTAACAAGGACAGAGGACAGGAATCAGAGTTTAGTCATTAGCTTAGTTAATCAATGTAACAGTGCCAAGCGCTGATAGTTAGTATAAGCAGTGTTTAGAGTTAGTTACATATTGTTTCCTGTCACTATCAACCCTGACGTCATCAAAGAGCTCAGAGGTTAGATAGTTTAGTATAAATAGGCAACTCTTGTAACCTTTAAACTTATCTCTGAAAAGATCAACTTTCGCATATCATCTTCTCTGCATTTTCTCATTACCAAACTGTAATTGCAAAGGCTGAGGGGGAGTTTGTGAATCACATGCAAGTTAATTAACTTGAAAGCATGATGATGATGAAAACAAGCGACCATTGCTTGTAGTAAAAGTTTTCCATCTTATTCCGCTGCAAATCTCTTTTAATTCAATCATTTTCCATTTTTGAAACAAAAACTACAAGTAATTCAAACTCAGATCCTAACAGTAACGCATCCACATCTACAACGATTCCAGACATCGATTTAATTGTTGATCTGATCTTCAACAATTTGGGTAGAAAGACTAGGGGTGTTTTTTGGATTTTTTTTAATCGGGTTTCGGGTTTTCAGGTTTTCAAAGCTAAATATTTAACCCGATAACCGAACCATTATAAGTTTGGGTTCTTCGGTGTTCGGGTTAAATGGTTCGGGTTTAGAACGGGTCGGGTTGGATCGGGTTACGGGTTATAAGATCAATTAGTTTAATAGAAAAGTACAATCTTTTAAATTTTAAAATATCAATATTAGTTATTATCGAACACTATAAAAATGATTTTGTTAAACAACTATTATATGTCGCTGAGAATGGAGGATACCAAAGATATGAATGTATTATGTATGCTGTGATTTAAAACTTTTAGAAGTTAGAGATATGGATAGACTTCATGATTAAAAATTTTTAGAAGTAGGTGATGTAAAACTTTAGAATATATGGTTAGCTACATCATGGAATAGGAAAGGATTATTAAGTCCTTTTAAAAGATATGACTATATCTAGAAAATGTGCTAATTGTTTTAAAGTTATTTCGGGTTCGGGCTTACAGTTATTCGGTTACGGTCTCTTCGGGTTTCGTCTACTTCGGGAAGATTGACTTCGGTTTCGGGTTGGGTTTCGGGTTTCGGTTAAAAAAGACAGCCCTAATAAACACTCGTGTTCCTGATGTTCCTGAAACATGAATTAATAATACCCACCCTCAGCAGAATATTATTGGAGATGTTCAAAGTGGAGTGTAGACACGTAATCAGCTAAGGAACAACCAGAATGCTGGTTTATCTACGACAATTAGGGAATCCGGGGAGCAGAATGATTGGTCTTTTTCCTGCTATGTTTGCCAAGTTGAACCGAGATCTTGGAAGGAGGCACTGAAGGAAGACTCATGGCTTGAAGCAATGCAAGAGGAACTTCAGCAGTTTCAGAAATTCGGTGTGTGGAAATTGGTTGACAGGACCAAGAACTACAAGAAGATTGGTACTCGATGGGTTTATAAATGCAAGAAAGATGACCGAGGTGTTGTTATGAGAAACAAAGCAAGATTGGTTGTCCAGGGCTTTAATCAGGTAGAAGGTATTGATTACAATAAAGTATATGCAACAGTAGCTCATCTTGAGGCGAAAAGGATTTTCTTGGCTTATGCGTCCTACAAGAAGTTTACTGTTTATTAAATAGATGTGAAAAGTGCATTTCTTCATGTTGTGGTAGAAGAAGAAGTATATGTTGAGCAACTGCCTGGTTTTGAAGATCCAATCAATCCTGACAAAGTTTGGCTCCTCAACAAGGCGTTATATGCTCTTCATCAAGCTCCACGGGTTTGGTATGAAACGTTGTCTTCCTATCTGCTCAAGAATGGTTTTCGACATGGGTCGATCGATTGTACTCTCTTCATCAAGGAAAAGGGTGAGGATCGGTTGCTGGAACAAGTGTATGTTGACGATATCATCTTCAGGTCTACAAATGATGAAATGTGCAAGGAATTCGAGCGGTGTATGCAAGAGAAGTTTGAGATTAGTGCAACGGGCGAAATGACTTTGTTTTTGGGTTTGCAGGTACATCAATCAGAGAAAGGGATATTCATTCATCAGACAAAATACGTTGGAGACATCCTTAACCGATTTCAGATGGCAGACTTGACACCTATAGGAACTCCACTAGCTCTAAATCAAGGGATTACCCCTGATGGAATGGGTGAACATGTGGAACCGTCGCTTTTTATCGTGCAATGATAGGATCTCTCATGTATCTTACCACTTCAAGACCCGATATTATGTATCCAACATGTCTTCTAGCTCGTTACCAGTCAAATCCAAAAGTTTCCCGTTTGATGGCTGTAAGAAGGATTTTTCTCTATTTGAAGGGTCGCCCGGACACCGGTCTCTGGTACCCTAAGGATGATAGCTTTGATTTGATAGCATTGACTGATTCTGATCATGGTGGCTGCAAAATTGATGCAAAACCGTTGTATCTCGTATGAAATCATAGTCAAAATGTTTTAATTGGAGTTGAAGAACAGGGGGGAAATCAATGAACAGGATACGCTTTTTTGCATCCTGTGAAGGCCAACATATGATTGAATATGAAAGACTAAAATGATAAAATAACAAATGGTTAAAATGTATAACTTTGAGAAATTAATCCGACCTGTAAGTAACCCATGTGTTTCAGCATGATATCCATTAACACCTTCAGGTCGTTCTAATTCTACACCATTATTATCATTATCTTTATTATTATTGTTATTATTATTATTTTTATTATTATTATTATTATTATTATTATAATTATTATTATATAAACTTTTGTATAATTAATTATATCCAGAGCCATTGTGAATGGAAAACAATCCAGAAATCGCCAGTCACAATGGAAAGTTGGCATTACCAATGGAAAGTTGTAAAAAAAATTGTCATTCTCATTGGCAACTTTTGCAAAACCAACAATTAAAAATCTTACATTCTCTGCCATTGCCTACTAAATGTGAGATATCGCCATTAGAAATGGCTTTAGCGTTGTGAAAAATTTTGGAGCTTAACATTAGTTGTGAAAATGGCATTATTTCAGCAAAAAAAACTCCAAAGATACACCTAGAAACAAATTTACTTGAGCTTAACAAAAATCTCCAATTGCAATAATCCATTCAATAGCATAAATCTTTAACATAAAAACTTTAAAAACTCAATTTTATCTGTGTAACATTCAATAGCATAAATCTTTTTGAAAAATAAAATTTCAAAACTTTAATAGTACCCTTTTATATAGGTCTGCAGCGTTAATGGCTCCGGCTGATTCTCAGGATGCCAAAGGTCTCCCACCTTTTCTTCATCACTGTGTTCAATCATAATTCAAATATATTATAAGTAATTTAAAAAACAGCATTTTTAAAGCAAAACAACTAGCAATCCACTATGTGTACCAGGTCGAGCATCAAAGTACATATTTAACATTCAAAAATATATAATCATAAACTGACAAAAAAAAATCATTTAACAAGAATATGAACATTTGAATTAATCATACCTGAGAGATAGCCCATGAACAAGCAACATGTTATGATCCAATCCTCGGACTAGATTGAGATCAATGTATACCCTGAGTGGATTGATGGCTAACACACACAAAAAAAATATATATATACATTTATAATCAGAACCCTTTGTCGACAGAAAACCCTCAGACCAAAGCATACACATTTTCTAAAACCGAATATCCTAAAACATACACATCAAATTTAGAAAAAAACATCAAGATAGAGTCTATACATGCAATTCGTTTGAATTACGAAAACGGAAAATCGAAGATCAGAGGCTTTAAGCAGCTATTTTGATACACGTATATACCACAGATTATAGTTTAACTCCTAATGCAAATGATGAACACTTTAAAAGGAATCGAAAAATGGCTTACATGGACACTGAATCAGATATCTCATCTTCACCTGAAGTTACTGAATTAGAGCAGCTTGCGGCGTCCATGAAAATCAAACGTATATATAAAGGAGAACGCAGGGTGAACCCTGATTTGATTTTTTTAATTATAATCCCTCAAATTAGAGGCCTTTTCAATTTATAGAACTTAACTATTGTAAGATATAGACATATTTTATGTTTGAATACCAAAATTATTTTATGTTTGAATACCAAAATTATAATATTACATGCTTGTGGAATGAATTATAAAGAAGGTAAAACTTAAAAATCAGGGCCAGCCAGAATTCATGTACCCTTTTAAAGCTCGAAAAAACGTGTCGTTATGCCTTAACGAAATTGGGTATTAGGCTCATTGTCTAAACCTAATGTCAATGGGCTAATAACTAATCAAAACCGTAAGAATAGTTTTGTAAGTGGGCTTGGTACACCCTATTAATTTCTTTTACATATACATATCGGATTTTTTTAAAATAACGTGTCATTCGAAATGCCTGGCCGGTGGTCCTCCCCGCCCACCCTCAGGGCCGCCCCTGCTTAAAATTGTATATGTTGAGTGTGGGTCTACTCGCCGCACAAAATTTGCATCACGTAAATCCATAAGGAGGTCATTTATTAGCTGCGCTTCCATCTTTTCTTTGAAGTTACCATGAAGAAAATCAAATGGTGGTGGAACATTGATTACTCATGAAAGTCTCCCATCATCACTACTATAAAAAGACTAAGATCTGTGAAATTTTTAATGGATGGGTTTGTGTTAACAACCTAAGATTCACAGTGAAGAAGTGCGGGGGAGATAGAATATCTTTGATGTGTCCAGGGGCGTTTCTAGACCAAAATTTAAATTTTTCAAAAAAAAAATTATTGTACAGTATTAAAGGGAAAAACAGACGAGCAATGTAACGAGGAAAAGGTGTGGTATAGAGATGTGTCACTGGTAAAGTTTGAATATGTGATTTTATGGTCAAAAGACGATTGTAACTTAATGAATGGATAAATTAAATGATCTTTATTAATAAAGAAATAACCAAACAAAAAATAATAGTTGATATTAGAGTACAGGTCTGAAAAGATCAAGTTTTGTTATGTTAAAGCCAGATTTGATAAATTAAGTTTAAATTGTAAGTTCTTTATGAACAATAAAAACATATTTAGTAAAAATGAACATAAAAGGACATAAACAAGTGCATGATAATCGTATTTAGAAGTTGAGTAACTAGTATACCTTGATCTTTGAGTCGACTCGGTCCAAGAGGTGGGCGTTTATGACTCATTGCTTGTGAACCAAGAACCCAAAGACAAGAAAGTTGAAAACTTGTCACCATCTTAAACTCACAATTAGTCAATTACAACTTTCAAGTTCAACTAGTTTCCCACATTACAACTAATATATTTACTGTTCTTTTCATATTCGCATGCATTAGTTACTTGAACTACCCAATGAAGAATTACCTACTTTCTTGCTCTACTCGTCAATATTCAGCAAAGCACCATTCACCGTATCTGATGAAACAAACAGAATCCTTTGGTTGAAAAAAACAAAGAAGGAACTTACAATTATTCAATCACATATTCATAATATTTGTTACTTTGGTTCTTATCTGGTTAGAGGACACACATTAAACCTATTTGTCAAAGATATTGTAGCAGTTATTATGTTATGCGCGTTTAAGAAATCTACCGGAGGAATGTGAAAAAATAAAGTGAGGAAATTTGATGGAATTTTTACCCAACCAACCACCCCTCATGAAAATAAGAACTTATAACAAAGGAGAACGAACCAACGTTGTTATCAATCAAGCAATCATGGGGGAACACCACATGTATGTAGTCAAACACTTGCCCTTCTCCTTACTTTGATTGTCATCACCAGCGTGATTAATCCTCCCATTCATTGTCCAAGGGTGGGCCCATGGATCGGTTTAATAGCAGCATCACACTTCAAGTCACTTACAAAAACTTTATATTCTGCCATTGTCCTTTCCGAACTCAATCATCCCATTTCATAAAAATCAACTTCAAGAGCATCAAAATCATCACTTAATTTATTCAGCGTGATTGTAACCTAATGAATGGATAAATTTAGTGATCATTGACTACGCATTTTTAAGATCCGTGAAACAAATAGATAATAAATAATTAATTTTTATTGAATATTTCATAGTTGGATTTTGACTCTTTTGATCAAAATAATTGATTTGCGAAAACAAATAAAAATTAAACAAAAATTTGTTGTTAATATAAGAGTACAATTCACATTATATGAAAAGATCAAGTTTTGTTAAGTTAAATCTCAGATTTGATCAACTGAGTTCAAATTGTATGTTCTTTATGAGCAATAAAAACATATTTAGTGAAACCAAACATAAAAACGACATAAACTAGTACATGATAATCTTATTTAGAAATTAAGTAACTAGTATACCTTGATCTTTGAAGTCGACTTGGTCCAAGAGGTGGGTGTTTATGACTCACTATTAATGTTGATTTTCAGCACACTTTGAGTTTTGTTGTGGGATTGGAGATGCTGTTTGTACCAAAGTCAAAAGAGTATTAGTGTTTTCCATGATATATTTATATATATAGAGTAACAGTGCAATCAGATTCATTTCACACTCAGAAACTACCAAATAGTACAGGTAATGGCATATTAAACAACCCAGTGATGTAGCGCAATACCCATGTTAATTAACGAAATTATATGAATTACAGCATGCAGAAGCAAGAAAAAGAAAATTTTCAAAGGAGGTGAGCTTAGCCTAACCAATTCAATCAGGCTAGTGTATAAATATAATACATGTAAACTGAAATTCATAAGTACTTAGGAAACAAAGCAGCCCAAAGCCCTAAACCTTCATAGTGTGCATATGTAACTTTATTATCCAAGATGTTTACACACAAAATGGATCCTTCCAATTTAGTAAGTTTGATAACTTCGGAAACATGAAATTCGTAAAATGCAATAACAGAGATACCACTAGAAACAAATTTACTTGAGCTTAACAAAAATCTCCAATTGCAATAATCCATGAACCATCATTTAGATCTTTTCAACCTTACAGAAAGAAATCTTAAACAGATTGTAGTTCAACCAAGTAACTCACTTTTATCAGTGTAATATTCAATAGCGTATATCTTTTTGAAAAATAAAATTTCAAAAGTTAAATGTACCCTTTTATATAGGTCCGGCAGCGTTAATGGCTCCAGCTGATTCTCAGGATGCCAAAGGTCTCCCACCTTTTCTTCATCACTGTGTTCAATCATAATTCAAATATATTATAAGTAATTTAAAAAAACAGCATTTTTAAAGCAAAACAACTAGCAATCCACTATCTGTACCAGGTTGAGCATCAAAGTACATATTTAACATTCAAAAATATATAATCATAATCTGACAAAAAAAATCATATAACAAGGATATGAACATTTGAATTAATCATACCTGAGAGATAGCCCATGAACAAGCAACATGTTATGATCCAATCCTCGGACTAGATTGAGATCAATGTATACCCTGAGTGGATTGATGGCTAACACACAAAAATAATATATACATTTATAATCAGAACACGTTCGTGACAGAAAACCCTCACACCAAAGCATAAAATTAAAGTTTTCAATTAGCCAAGACAATTAATTTAGAAAACCGAAAATCCTAAAACATACACATTAAATTTAGATAACATCAAGATAGACTCTATACATGAAATTCCTTTGAATTAAGAAAACCGAAAATCGAAGACGATCAGAGGCTTTTGAAAACAAGCAGCTATTTTGATACATGTATACCAAAGATTATAGTTGACATCTTAATGCACATGATGTATAGTTAGATAACAATCAGAAAATGACTTGCATGGACACTGAATCCTATATCTCATCTTGCCCTAAAGTTACCGTATTAGAGCAGGCTGCAGCGTCCATGAAAATCGAACATCGTATATATAGAGGAGTACGCAGGGTAAACCCTGATCTGAATTTTTTAATTATAACCCCTCAAATTAGATGCCTTTTCAATTCATAGAACTTAACTATCATAAAATATAGAAATTTTTTATGTTTGAACAACAAAATTCTAATATTACAGCATGTGGAATGAATTCTAAAGAAGCTAAAGCTTAAAATTGTATACGTCGAGTGTAAATGTGGCATTCAAACAGCATGTGGAATGAATTATAAAGAAGCTAAAGCTTAAAATTGTATATGTCGAGTGTAAATGTGGCATTCAAACAAGGTAAAGGCAAAGAGACCGTTTCAGATGACAAGCAGCTGACCACTCATCAACATTACGATACCTTATATAATATTTGTTCAGATTTTATTAAATGCCACCAAACCATCTTAAAAAAATACATATATTATTGTATAAGTTACCAGCTTTATATATTATACGTATACATTATTCAGTTATGTAAATTAGTGCATACATGATTCAGTTAAAATGTAAGTTTGTGTATACATTATTAAGTTATAACTTCTATCACCAAACTCGTGTAATATACGGGTCTATAGCCTAGTTATTATATATTTGACTTATTAATATATTTATTCAACTTGGGAATTGCTGGCTGCCTCTTCATGATTTCATTAAGAGGTTAACGCCGAATCCCTATGTAGAGTGTGTTTGGTTCATTTAAAACATTTCTTAATGGTTCATGAACCTCGTAAAGGGTAAGTTTATAGAAAACATGCTGACCCATTAATACGCTACCTTTTAAATAGTCATGTCTCTAATGGCTCCACACAAGGTTTCCAAACAGCCCCTTAGCATGTTAACCTACTTTAACTCATCCACAATGTAGAAACCATCAAGACCCAAACAAATCGCCGTCTCAGGGCCACGTAAGATTTACAAACCTCCCTAAAAACCCTCACTTTTCCAACAATGTACAAATCTCCACGTCATCACAAACTTTTAACTAACCAACATAAAATGAATAATGCAAAATCCATAAAAAACGACATAAAAAAAGAAAAAAATACCAGATGAGTTAAGAGGCTCAAACTTGTTATCAGATTATATTATGATGCCTAACTTGCCATTGTGCTCTCACAATTGCAGTCAAACCGATGCCATCTAAAATTCCCCCCAATATACAAATCAAGTCTACACCATCCGAATATTTTCAAAATCATCATACGGATCCTAATACCTCATCTGACGTTAATTAAAAATCATCACCACTTCGACACTTAAGATGTCACACCATGATTCCAGACGCGCCGGATAGTATAATCGTGACGGTTGGATAACAGTTATTACAATATAATCACATGCAGCGGAAGTATTGGAGTAAAAATATTAAATTCTTTGAAGCTTGAATATATATATATATATATATATATATAAAAGTATTATGAGCGTTTAGTACAAGCCCACAGGCGGATCTAATAAACAGAGCTTTAGACATCATAGACCATAAGCATTAAGAGTTGTAAATTCCTTACGGCTAGAGAAAACCCTAGGTGATCTTTTAAATATTTCTTGAGATTATTCTTGTTACCAGATTTACATACTTGCCTTACAATCGGGAACAGAGATCATCGACAGTCATTTAATTATGATTAAGGTACTCACCAACGTTGAATAAAACGTGTCTTACAGTCAGTATGTCTACCCCACGTTATTTCGTATGGACATATAAGTATGTGAGTCGGGACGTCCGCACACGATACCATTAACCCCCAATCATTTCAGTTATCAAGTAAAACGCAATAAACCGGTTTCTTACATTTATGACATAGACGGCCCATTTATGTAATACCCGCTCCAAGTGGTATTATAGCTATCCCAAGTTTAAAAACTAAAATAAGTTAACGAGTATTTACCTTTTTACTAGCTTCCAATCAATAAGATTATAATTTAGCAAAAAGCCGCAAGTCCAAGTACAAGTCCGATTATCTAGGGGGTACTACAGTCTGGAATTAACATATTTATTATCTGTTAGAATGTATACGGGTGAAAGGTTAGTCCCTTTAGATATGACATGTTACCTAATAGTAGATCCGCTAGATTAAGCGTATATCGAATAGAACGTGGTTTATAACTATCCGAGTGCAATGACTCAGTGGATAAAGGCTATTTCACCAAGCATTCTGATTTGGGATGGTTATGAAATCATATGACCCGTTTCGACTAGTTTACATATTTTATATTACTTAAATTAGTCATATGCGCATAGGTAGTATAGGGGAGTCGAATAGATTTACGACGAGTCCATTATGTCAAAATATATTTAATAATATTATATAATCAGCCTTGAGGTCAAATTATATGCCTCATTGGTTTAAAAACCATTTTTTACGCTTTAAGGGCATTTTTGACATTTATAAAATATATAATATCGACTTGTCAATAAACCCATCGAACGACATGACTAGAAGGTATAACCTCATAGGGTTATTCCCTACAATATTATGGTCTTATAACAATTCCAAATCGGGTCCAAAAGTTGACCAAACGGGTCAGAATCGAAAGTTAACGCAGAAAGTCAAACTGCTTGACTTTCGATACAGAATTGAGCTCTAAACAAGGAATGAGAAGTTGGACTTGTTTAGACATGTCCTAATATGTTTTAGAAACTGATATGATGTCAAAACTTAGAGTTTTAATAGTTAGAAACTTAATTAGTACAATTTGCAAAGTTTACGTTTTTTACCTTTTATTTAATTTAGAGTTGACTCGTCATTTCGCCTACTTAATGTGATCTTTAGAAGGTATAATCCCAAGAGATTATTACCTTTATTATTACGATCACGTAGCCATGTTCGGATCGAACATTGGCTTGACCAAAATGGTCATAACCGAAAGTTAAAGCAAAAGTCAATATGCTTGATTTCGGCTAATAACTAGCCTAATAAAAAATGAAATAGACTAGAGAGAGCACTTACTAGTGTTGAAGAACACTTTAAGACTCAGAATAGGAGGTTTCCAATTAATGGAAACAACCTCCAAGAGAATGAGAATGAGAAAAGAATGGTGTGAGTGAAATTATGAACCAAAGTAGGCTATTTATACTTGTTTATGAAGCATGAGGAGGTGAAAAGTGTCTCATGAGGTGTTACGAAGATAAGTAGTGGCTAGACATGTGTCTTGATGTGGTTAAATGTGGCAAAAATGAATTAGGTGTCAACTTGTGAGCTTATGCTTGGAGGCCAAGCTTAAATTTCAGATTTTTATAATTTTAGTCCTTGGACTTTAATTCTTTGGCCATAAGGCACATTTAGTCCCTCTCCTCTCTCGTAGTTGAGATTAGTCGGAGGTCTGGGACGCGTGTTAGTTAACGCATGATATAAGTTTTTCTCCTTCCCAGAATCGGGATTAGTCGAAGATACGAAACACGTTTCAATGAAGGTAGAATATAATTCTTTCCTCCTTCCATATAGTCGGGAATTAATTGGCGGTTCAAATATGTATCGTTACATAGTTATATTATAAAGTCCCTTTCTTTAGTTGGAAATTCAGGACACGTGCCACCTTA
The DNA here is from genome assembly GCA_947069175.1 of Scalesia atractyloides. Taxonomy (NCBI): domain Eukaryota; kingdom Viridiplantae; phylum Streptophyta; class Magnoliopsida; order Asterales; family Asteraceae; genus Scalesia; species Scalesia atractyloides. The sequence continues at coordinate 37,642 of CAMTDV010000153.1, forward strand.
TAATTGGACGAAAATTTACAGGTGTTGCATAAGATCTGAAAATAATCAAACCAATACAACACTACAAGAAAATGAAGCTAATGCAACTTTGGAAAATAGTTGCATTAGGCCTTAAAAAAGTTGCATTACGCCTAATGCAACCTTTTATCAAATGCTGCATTAGGTGAAGTTGCATTAGACCTAATACAACATTTTCAAAGTCTTATGCAACCTTTTTTAAATGGTTGCATTTACTATTCAAATGCAACCTTTTTTATGTGTGTTGTCATTTCATTTGTAATTTTTCATAGATTTTGGCACGACAGAGGCGAAGCTCTGTCGAAGTGTTTCCAGAATCTGTAACGTTGAATATTAATGAAAGGGTGATTAAATAGAAACAAATGAGTGTATCCAATGTCGCCTAAGCACACGGATTCCGCACGTTTACCTTAGGTTTGTCAGATTAGGACCAGAAAGATCCGTACAACAGACCTACAACACCTATTTTTTCACTCAAAAATATCACTCTCCAAAAAACAATCAATTTACCCTATCAAAACACCCATTTTTCAACTCAAAAAAACACCAACGTCCTAGATGCCTCGTCTAGACCTACACGGGCGTCCAGACCCCTTAAATTCTGTGCCAGACATCTTAGTCAGTGCCTAGACGCTCCGTATAGGTCTAGTGTAGGTCTAGACGATGTGTCTAGGGCACCGATAATGTCCAAATAGACAGCAAGGGGTGTGTGAATAGATTGAGCCTTTAAATATCACAAAGCAACAACCTATTTAGTTTTGACACATTTAGAGCTCTATTATCAAAGACCCATTTTATTTACTCAAACAAGGCCCGAATTCTCAATGACTTCATATTCAAAGACCCGTTTTATCTACTCAAACAGGGCCTGAATTCCTATCTTTTTATATATAACTTCATATTCAAAGACCCGTTTTGTCTACTCAAGCAGAGCCCGAATTCTCAATGACTGACCCATTAAAAGGCATTAACTCATGATAGATATCACAGCAACTAATTTTGCAAATTTACCAAATATAAAGTGCAAGCAATAATACTAATATTAATAAACCAAATCAAACCCATTAGAACTCACTGAATCAAATAATACTAATATTAATAAACTAAATCAAACCCATTAGATCTCACTGAATCAAGAAGAGCACAAACTAAAATCATGTAAGACTATGTTAAACAAAATTTAGGCAAAATAATGAGAGTTCAAATTAAAATATTCTATTCATAGATGGAAATCGATAAGATGTTACATTGTAACTGCAACAATTAAACTAAATTTTGTTACCCTAAATCTATAAAAAAAAAAAAGGCAACAGGTTTTGTTTGAGAAACCTATGGAAGCTAAATCAACAAGAAAAAAGAACACACTGCTGGAAATGGATTTGTTGATGAAATAGTCGCGAAAATAGCAAACAGCGATGAGGTAGGTTAGAAATACACACGAGTGATATAGGAAATTGAGGGACGAGATGGATCATAGTATATTTCTAAATAGTTGTGTTTCTTGTACATATTTTTATTATACAAAATTATACAGTGTACTGCGTATTGGACTATAACAAAACCAAAAATAGTGACTTATCATCCTAACATTTCCTCTCAAACTGTAGCATAGATTTGAAATGATTCAGAGGTTCAGCTTTGGGGTATATAAATAAAAAATAGCCTTGCCTCTGAATTCTGAACCGACACATGCAGAATATATGAAATAGCCCTAGAGTCCTCACCATCTGGACTCTGGACTGTCCAATAGTGGTGACCGAACCAGATCCGACCCGTGACCTGAACCACAAGCCTGTTAGTATAAACTCCTTAGTTCCAAACGAGTCAAACTTGCTTTCGTTTAATAACTTTCCTACAATAATAAATCAAATTTAAAAGTATGTATTAAATCGTATATTTTTACAGTTCTAAAAGATTGAATGTAAGAAATCATTTGGTGGTTAGAATTACCCTTTTTAGTAACCATCACCATGATCAGAAGTTGCACCTACAGTCGTAACTCATAATCTTTTGGTTGCGGTAAAAACCCATAAAAATACGATAGTAACTACTTAAAGGCTTCTATTTTCATGAATATTCTTCCATGTTAGAAAAAAACTAAGGTTGTAACTAGTTTGAGATTCTCTAATTCCACAAATATATCTTTTCATATAAGAAGACTGTAAATCAACAGAAAATGAAACATTTTTTTCTTTCAACGTTGCTCTATATTTGCAGCTTTCATTATCTACATAACACATAAAACTAACCTATATCAAAGTCCCAACCAAATGTGAAATTGAATACGTAACAATGAAACTAGACTTTGTAACCCTAAATCAGAAAGAAAATAAGGCCTAAAGATTTAACGGATAGATCTATGGAAGAAAACAAGCAAAGTGGAAACATTCAAACAAAGAAACCATGAACGAACATAAACCTGCAATCGCAAACAAGCGGCGCTGAAAATGGAGATGTTGATGGAATAGTTGCCACAATGGCAAGTAGCGACAAGAAATTAGGGCCCAGACAAATCATGGGTATTCACACGTTGACGAACACGTAACATTTTAGTTTTTATTGAAAACCAAAAAATAATTATAATAATATTAAAACTAAAGAGAATAAGACACTCATATATTTGTTGTGTGAAGGTAAAAAAGTGTGATTTACTTAAAAGAATATTAACATAAAAAAAGTTATAATTGTTTAAAATCCTTGTGAGAAATTAGTTTAAAAATCAACACAATGTTTTAAAAGCTGTAATTATTTAAAGTCTTATGTAAAATCACCCTTTTTGTTCTTCTTATATATATTATAACACAATATTGAGTATATATTTAGTGATGTATATAGTGAAAGTGAGTATAGATTATATATCTAGTACGTGAGAGTGAGGCAGGAAACCATCTCTAAGCTAAATCTTAAGGCGAAACGGGCTGTATTTATATTAGGCTATAGAAAAAACAAATGTCATACGGTGTGCAGTCTCTACAAGCATGAGCATAAATGCCTAACCATACCAGACAATTCAGAATCACGCGAAATGATTTAGAGGTTCAACTTTCTGTACTAGAAGGTCCAATGCTTTTTGATAATTTTTTATCTTTTAAATTTAAAGTAAAGGTGGTTAAAAAATAACTATTCTGAAATATAAATATTAGCATTTAAAGAAAAAATTCTTTGTTTATTGGGATTTAGATAAAAATATTACTTTTTTAAACTCATAGATATGTAAGGAGGAAAAGAGGTTGCATAGAGACCTGCTTCTGGTAAAGTTCGAATGTGTAATATTATGATCAAAGGATCATAGTAACCTAACGAATGGATAAATTTAATGATCTTTATATTGATTTGGCAATTTCAAAATCCATCAAACAAACAGATCTTTAAAAACTTATTATTTATTATTAACTATTATTGAATATTTCATAGTTGGATTTTGATCCTTTTTATCAAAATAACAGATATGAGAAAATAAGGAAACAATTAAGATTATGTTTGTACGTTGCGGAAGAGTATTAGTGTTTTCCATGATGTAACTTGATATATAGAATAGTGTAATCATATTCATTACACACTAATAATTGTGCATGTAATGGCATGTTAAACAATGTAGAGTGACGTAGCGCAATGCGATACGTGTCGCTCCTGCCGCATGGCGCGGGCATCCTGCCTGTATATTATAGTTCAGTATATTATAGTTCATGACGTTTCAATTCAATTATTTCATAATTACACGCATATACCTAGAGGGCTAGAGGGAGCTTTGCTTGGTTCAGTTCCGCTATTTTGGATTTTAGATTTTCAATCAACATGATTCGATTACAGGTGGTTTGATTAATTCAGTTACAGGAGAAAATAGTTCACATAGTTCACCAATAATCAGCGGCTTTGAACGTAGGTGAAATCAAGCTAGTTTTAACTAATAAATCCAATCATATATTAGATCTAGTGATATATCTGTCATTTTAACCAATACATATTATTAAGAACCATTATTTAGAAGAAAATTATAATAAAACTTTTCCGAATGGTTATGTTTGGTTCATTCAGTTATTTATACGCATAAAACCATAACCGCATAACAGATCCATAGGTTTCTCAATATATTACACGAACCATATGTTTCTCAATATATACCATTACACGGACTGTTAATTTTTTTTTGTCATGATTCGATTTTCTGGATCTGGGTAAAAGATGAAATGTAATTACCAGTTCTGCTCACCTAAACCATATAGAGAAAGACCCAAAAAAGATACAAATCCATCTGTGGTGGTTCTCAAAGATCTTAGAAATAGGTAAACAGAAAAAGTTGAAGACATGCAAATTCTGACTAAAAAAGGAAAGAACAATCACTCATGTAGGATATTAACATCCCAACATCTATGAAGGAAGTACGGCATGTTTATCACACGCGTTTTTTACTAGTGCAATTAAAGTAACTAAACCACTGGTAGTGCATGTGAGGCTCCTTGCAGAATTCTAGTTTATTAATCACCCGTCGCAGTTTGTCAACGTCAACTTAAACAGGGTATGGATCATTTGGCTGGTAACCCATCACAAACAGCTTTTCACACAACGTTGCAAACTCTGGAAGCAAGACATATGACGTCACCAAATTCTTCAGTTTTCGCAGTTTCAAGGTGGGTTTAGGATTGGGTCTCACTTCATATAAACCAATGTCTTCGCACTGAACGGGAGATCGGATGACAGATGAGACCAGCTGGCTTGTTTACTAAACAACGAAAAATGAAACCGTCCTTGAGTGTCTGGATGAGATCACAGACACCCACCTAGACGCTGTTGGTGAAAAGACGAGGGTACCCTTAAAGGCGTTTGGATCAGCAACTACGTGAAAGGGGAAAATTAGGGAAATAAAGTTCATGCCTCATGATAGGATTCACAAGCCTGAAAATCATGTGTTTTCCTTCCGAACATAATCAAGTAACCAGATACTAATCCAACCCAGGTCCTACCACTGGAACGGGGAAGGATATATGGTCATGAATATTCTTCTTTCAGAGTCCTCTAACGAGCACTCTTTCCTTTTACCCACTCGAGTGGAGATGCGTATGGCCATGGGTTGTCTACACAACATGAACATCTTCCTGGTTGAGTGTGCAACGGTCCTCCATGACTTGTACACACCACTGAATGCAATAAAGTCAACAACTCCCAGCCACATTATAATTTAAAAGAGAAAATCATAGATCGATCGGCTGTGACCAGGATGGTGAATCACCAATATTGTTCTTGGATCTCTTCCTGTCGCTTGCATTTTGACTATGCTTTGCAGTCATCCCCCCTTGTCATACCTACACTATAAAAAGAACATTGACTTTTCAAGATCCTGGTAAATGCCAATGGCATCAGAATACCAATGTACTTAGCAGGGGACACCAATAATTCAAATTTAAATCTTAAAAAATTTAAAAATATAAGGAAATTATTGAATAGTATTAAAGCTTAAAACTATAATATATGAAAATTTTAAATTAACTTTGAATTAGATTAGAATTCCATAATCAGGTTTCTTTTTTTCCAACTTATTTGTTTGGGGTAAATAAGGTGAAATATCGGCTATGTATTCTGATCGATCGTTATCTTTAATGTAAACCACAAAAGAGTCATTGTAAGTCATACCAAAAATCATCAGGCGTTGATCCAATTGTTTCACTAAGAGAAAATAAATTATGCTAATCAAGCATGCCAAATGTCAAGAACTAAACCATGTAATACGGGTCAAAGTTACTAACCTTCACCGTTGTATCTCGCATGAAATCATAGTCAAAACGTTTTAATTGGAGTTGAAGAACAGGGGGAAATCAATGAACAGGATACGCTTTTTTGCATCCTGTGAGGGCCAAAATATGATTGAATATGAAAGACTAAAATGATAAAATAACAAATGGTTAAAATGTATAACTTTGAGAAATTAATCCGACCTGTAAGTAACCCATGTGTTTCAGCATGATATCCATTAACACCTTCAGGTCGTTCTAATTCTACACCATTATTATCATTATCTTTATTATTATTGTTATTATTATTATTTTTATTATTATTATTATTATTATTATTATTATTATTATTATTATTATTATTATTTAAACTTTTATATAAATAATTATATCCAGAGCCATTGTGAATGGAAAACAATCCAGAAATCGCCAGTCACAATGGAAAGTTGGCATTACCAATGGAAAGTTGTAAAAAAAATTGTCATTCTCATTGGCAACTTTTGCAAAACCAATAATTAAAAATCTTACATTCTCTACCATTACCTACTAAATGTGAGATATCGCCATTAGAAATGGCTTTAGCGTTGTGAAAATTCTTGAGCTTAACATTAGTTGTGAAACTTTTTTTTGAAAATGGCATTATTTCAGCAAAAAAAAAAACTCCAAAGATACACCTAGAAAAAAATACTTGAGCTTAACAAAAATCTCCAATTGCAATAATCCATTCAATAGCATAAATTTAACATAAAAACTTTAAAAACTCAATTTTATCTGCGTAACATTCAATAGCATAAATCTTTTTGAAAAATAAAATTTCAAAACTTTAATAGTACCCTTTTATATAGGTCTGCAGCGCTAATGGCTCCAGCTGATTCTCAGGATGCCAAAGGTCTCCCACCTTTTCTTCATCACTGTGTTCAATCATAATTCAAATATATTATAAGTAATTTAAAAAACAGCATTTTTAAAGCAAAACAACTAGCAATCCACTATGTGTACCAGGTCGAGCATCAAAGTACATATTTAACATTCAAAAATATATAATCATAATCTGACAAAAAAAATCATATAACAAGAATATGAACATTTGAATTAATCATACCTGAGAGATAGCCCATGAACAAGCAACATGTTATGATCCAATCCTCGGACTAGATTGAGATCAATGTATACCCTGAGTGGATTGATGGCTAACACACACAAAAAAAAATATATATATACATTTATAATCAGAACCCTTTGTCGACAGAAAACCCTCAGACCAAAGCATACACATTTTCTAAAACCGAATATCCTAAAACATACACATCAAATTTAGAAAAAAAACATCAAGATAGAGTCTATACATGCAATTCGTTTGAATTACGTAAACGGAAAATCGAAGATCAGAGGCTTTAAGCAGCTATTTTGATACACGTATATATACCACAGATTATAGTTTAACTCCTAATGCAAATGATGAATACTTAAAAAGGAATCGAAAAATGGCTTACATGGACACTGAATCAGATATCTCATCTTCACCTGAAGTTACTGAATTAGAGCAGCTTGCGGCGTCCATGAAAATCGAACATCGTATATATAAGGAGAAAGCAGGGTAAACCCTGATTTGAATTTTTTAATTATAACCCCTCAAATTAGAGGCCTTTTCAATTTATAGAACTTAACTATTGTAAGATATAGACATATTTTATGTTTGAATACCAAAATTATTTTATGTTTGAATACCAAAATTATAATATTACATGCTTGTGGAATGAATTATAAAGAAGGTAAAACTTAAAATCAGGGCCAGCCCAGAATTCGTGTACCCTTTTAAAGCTCGAAAAAACGTGTCGTTATGCCTTAACGAAATTGGGTATTAGGCTCATTGTCTAAACCTAATGTTAATGGGCTAATAACTAATCAAACCATAAGAATAGTTTTGTAAGTGGGCTTATGTTGGTGCTTATATGGTACACCCTATTAATTTCTTTTACATATACATATCGGATTTTTTTTTTAAATAACGTGTCATTCGAGTCGGTGGTCCTCCCTGCCCACCCTCAGGGCCGCCCCTACTTAAAATTGTATATGTTGAGTGTGGGTCTACTCGCCGCACAAAATTTGCATCACGTAAATCCATAAGGAGGTCATTTATTAGCTGCACTTCCATCTTTTCTTTGAAGTTACCATGAAGAAAATCAAATGGTGGTGGAACATTGATTACTCATGAAAGTCTCCCATCATCACTACTAAAAAAAGACTAAGATATGTGAAATTTTTAATGGATGGGTTTGTGTTAACAACCTAAGATTCACAGTGAAGAAGTGCGGGGGAGATAGAATATCTTTGATGTGTCCAGGGGCGTTTCTAGACCAAAATTTAAATTTTTCAAAAAAAAAATTATTGTACAGTATTAAAGGGAAAAACAGACGAGCAATGTAACGAGGAAAAGGTGTGGTATAGAGATGTGTCACTGGTAAAGTTTGAATATGTGATTTTATGGTCAAAAGACGATTGTAACTTAATGAATGGATAAATTAAATGATCTTTATTAATAAAGAAATAACCAAACAAAAAATAATAGTTGATATTAGAGTACAGGTCTGAAAAGATCAAGTTTTGTTATGTTAAAGCCAGATTTGATAAATTAAGTTTAAATTGTAAGTTCTTTATGAACAATAAAAACATATTTAGTAAAAATGAACATAAAAGGACATAAACAAGTGCATGATAATCGTATTTAGAAGTTGAGTAACTAGTATACCTTGATCTTTGAGTCGACTCGGTCCAAGAGGTGGGCGTTTATGACTCATTGCTTGTGAACCAAGAACCCAAAGACAAGAAAGTTGAAAACTTGTCACCATCTTAAACTCACAATTAGTCAATTACAACTTTCAAGTTCAACTAGTTTCCCACATTACAACTAATATATTTACTGTTCTTTTCATATTCGCATGCATTAGTTACTTGAACTACCCAATGAAGAATTACCTACTTTCTTGCTCTACTCGTCAATATTCAGCAAAGCACCATTCACCGTATCTGATGAAACAAACAGAATCCTTTGGTTGAAAAAAACAAAGAAGGAACTTACAATTATTCAATCACATATTCATAATATTTGTTACTTTGGTTCTTATCTGGTTAGAGGACACACATTAAACCTATTTGTCAAAGATATTGTAGCAGTTATTATGTTATGCGCGTTTAAGAAATCTACCGGAGGAATGTGAAAAAATAAAGTGAGGAAATTTGATGGAATTTTTACCCAACCAACCACCCCTCATGAAATATAGAACTTATAACAAAGGAGAACGAACCAACGTTGTTATCAATCAAGCAATCATGGGGGAACACCACATGTATGTAGTCAAACACTTGCCCTTCTCCTTACTTTGATTGTCATCACCAGCGTGATTAATCCTCCCATACATTGTCCAAGGGTGGGCCCATGGATCGGTTTAATAGCAGCATCACACTTCAAGTCACTTACAAAAACTTTATATTCTGCCATTGTCCTTTCCGAACTCAATCATCCCATTTCATAAAAATCAACTTCAAGAGCATCAAAATCATCACTTAATTTATTCAGCGTGATTGTAACCTAATGAATGGATAAATTTAGTGATCATTGACTACGCATTTTTAAGATCCGTGAAACAAATAGATAATAAATAATTAATTTTTATTGAATATTTCATAGTTGGATTTTGACTCTTTTGATCAAAATAATTGATTTGCGAAAACAAATAAAAATTAAACAAAAATTTGTTGTTAATATAAGAGTACAATTCACATTATATGAAAAGATCAAGTTTTGTTAAGTTAAATCTCAGATTTGATCAACTGAGTTCAAATTGTATGTTCTTTATGAGCAATAAAAACATATTTAGTGAAACCAAACATAAAAACGACATAAACTAGTACATGATATCTTATTTAGAAATTAAGTAACTAGTATACCTTGATCTTTGAAGTCGACTTGGTCCAAGAGGTGGGAGTTTATGACTCACTATTAATGTTGATTTTCAGCACACTTTGAGTTTTGTTGTTGGATTGGAGATGCTGTTTGTACCAAAGTCAAAAGAGTATTAGTGTTTTCCATGATATATTTATATATATAGAGTAACAGTGCAATCAGATTCATTTCACACTCAGAAACTACCAAATAGTACAGGTAATGGCATATTAAACAACCCAGTGATGTAGCGCAATACCCGTGTTAATTAACGAAATTATATGAATTACAGCATGCAGAAGCAAGAAAAAGAAAATTTTCAATGGAGGTGAGCTTAGCATAACCAATTCTATCAGGCTAGTGTATAAATATAATACATGTAAACTGAAATTCATAAGTACTTAGGAAACAAAGCAGCCCAAAGCCCTAAACCTTCATAGTGTGCATATGTAACTTTATTATCCAAGATGTTTACACACAAAATGGATCCTTCCAATTTAGTAAGTTTGATAACTTCGGAAACATGAAATTCGTAAAATGCAATAACAAAGATACCACTAGAAACAAATTTACTTGAGCTTAACAAAAATCTCCAATTGCAATAATCCATGAACCATCATTTAGATCTTTTCAACCTTACAGAAAGAAATCTTAAACAGATTGTATTTCAACCAAGTAACTCACTTTTATCAGTGTAATATTCAATAGCGTATATCTTTTTGAAAAATAAAATTTCAAAAGTTAAATGTACCCTTTTATATAGGTCCGGCAGCGTTAATGGCTCCAGCTGATTCTCAGGATGCCAAAGGTCTCCCACCTTTTCTTCATCACTGTGTTCAATCATAATTCAAATATATTATAAGTAATTTAAAAAAACAGCATTTTTAAAGCAAAACAACTAGCAATCCACTATCTGTACCAGGTTGAGCATCAAAGTACATATTTAACATTCAAAAATATATAAGCATAATCTGACAAACAAAATCATATAACAAGGATATGAACATTTGAATTAATCATACCTGAGAGATAGCCCATGAACAAGCAACATGTTATGATCCAATCCGCGGACTAGATTGAGATCAATGTATACCCTGAGTGGATTGATGGCTAACACACAAAAATAATATATACATTTATAATCAGAACACGTTCGTGACAGAAAACCCTCACACCAAAGCATAAAATTAAAGTTTTCAATTAGCCAAGACAATTAATTTAGAAAACCGAAAATCCTAAAACATACACATTAAATTTAGAAAACATCAAGATAGACTCTATACATGAAATTCCTTTGAATTAAGAAAACAGAAAATCAAAGATCGATCAGAGGCTTTTGAAAACAAGCAGCTATTTTGATACATGTATACCAAAGATTATAGTTGACATCTTAATGCACATGATGTATAGTTAGATAACAATCAGAAAATGACTTACATGGACACTGAATCCTATATCTCATCTTGCCCTAAAGTTACCGTATTAGAGCAGGCTGCAGCGTCCATGAAAATCGAACATCGTATATATAGAGGAGAACGCAGGGTAAACCCTGATCTGAATTTTTTAATTATAACCCCTCAAATTAGATGCCTTTTCAATTCATAGAACTTAACTATCATAAAATATAGAAATTTTTTATGTTTGAACAACAAAATTCTAATATTACAGCATGTGGAATGAATTCTAAAGAAGCTAAAGCTTAAAATTGTATACGTCGAGTGTAAATGTGGCATTCAAACAGCATGTGGAATGAATTATAAAGAAGCTAAAGCTTAAAATTGTATATGTCGAGTGTAAATGTGGCATTCAAACAAGGTAAAGGCAAAGAGACCGTTTCAGATGACAAGCAGCTGACCACTCATCAACATTACGATACCTTATATAATATTTGTTCAGATTTTATTAAATGCCACCAAACCATCTTAAAAAAATACATATATTATTGTATAAGTTACCAGCTTTATATATTATACGTATACATTATTCAGTTATGTAAATTAGTGTATACATGATTCAGTTAAAATGTAAATTTGTGTATACATTATTAAGTTATAACTTCTATCACCAAACTCGTGTAATATACGGGTCTATAGCCTAGTTATTATATATTTGACTTATTAATATATTTATTCAACTTGGGAATTGCTGGCTGCCTCTTCATGATTTCATTAAGAGGTTAACCCCGAATCCCTATGTAGAGTGTGTTTGGTTCATTTAAAACATTTCTTAATGGTTCATGAACCTCGTAAAAGGTAAGTTTATAGAAAACATGCTGACCCATTAATACGCTACCTTTTAAATAGTCATGTCTCTAATGGCTCCACACAAGGTTTCCAAACAGCCCCTTAGCATGTTAACCTACTTTAACTCATCCACAATGTAGAAACCATCAAGACCCAAACATATCGCCGTCTCAGGGCCACGTAAGATTTACAAACCTCCCTAAAAACCCTCACTTTTCCAACAATGTACAAATCTCCATGTCATCACAAACTTTTAACTAACCAACATAAAATGAATAATGCAAAATCAATAAAAAACGACATAAAAAAAGAAAAAAATACCAGATGAGTTAAGAGGCTCAAACTTGTTATCAGATAATATTATGATGCCTAACTTGCCATTGTGCTCTCACAATTGCAGTCAAACCGATGCCATCTAAAATTCCCCCCAATATACAAATCAAGTCTACACCATCCGAATATTTTCAAAATCATCATACGGATCCTAATACCTCATCTGACGTTAATTAAAAATCATCACCACTTCGACACTTAAGATGTCATACCATGATTCCAGACGGGCCCGGATGGGTATAATCGTGACGGTTGGATAACAGTTATTACAATATAATCACATGCAGCGGAAGTATTGGAGTAAAAATATTAAATTCTTTGAAGCTTGAATATATATATATATATATATAAATATTACGAGTGTTTAGTACAAGCCCACAGGCGGATCTAATAAACAGAGCTTTAGACATCATAGACCATAAGCATTAAGAGTTGTAAATTCCTTACGGCTAGAGAAAACCCTAGGTGATCGTTTAAATATTTCTTGAGATTATTCTTGTTACCAGATTTACATACTTGCCTTACAATCGGGAACCAGAGATCATCGACAGTCATTTAATTATGATTAAGGTACTCACCAAAGTTGAATAAAACGTGTCTTACAGTCAGTATGTCTACCCCACGCTATTTCGTATGGACATATAAGTATGTGAGTCGGGACGTCCGCACACGATACCATTAACCCACAATCGTTTCAGTTATCAAGTAAAACGGAATAAACCGGTTTCTTACATTTATGACATAGACGGCCCATTTATGTAATACCCGCTCCAAGTGGTATTATAGCTATCCCAAGTTTAAAAACTAAAATAAGTTAAAGAGTATTTACCTTTTTAATAGCTTCCAATCAATAAGATTATAATTTAGCAAAAAGCCGCAAGTCCAAGTACAAGTCCGATTATCTAGGGGGTACTACAGTCTGGAATTAACATATTTATTATCTGTTAGAATGTATACGGGTGAAAGGTTAGTCCCTTTAGATATGACATGTTACCTAATAGTAGATTCGCTAGATTAAGCGTATATCGAATAGAACGTGGTTTATAACTATCCGAGTGCAATGACTCAGTGGATAAAGGCTATTTCACCAAGCATTCTGATTTGGGATGGTTTTGAAATCATTTGACCCGTTTCGACTAGTTTACATATTTTATACTACTTAAATTAGTCATATGCGCATAGGTAGTATAGGGAGTCGAATAGATTTACGACGAGTCCATTATGTCAAAATATTTTTAATAATATTATATAGTCAGCCTTGAGTTCAAATTATATGCCTCATTGGTTTAAAAACCATTTTTACGCTTTAAGGGCATTTTTGACATTATATAATATCGACTTGTCAATAAACCCATCGAACGACATGACTAGAAGGTATAACCTCATAGGGTTATTCCCTACAATATTATGGTCTTATAACAATTCCTAATCGGGTCCAAAAGTTGACCAAACGGGTCAGAATCGAAAGTTAACGCAGAAAGTCAAACTGCTTGACTTTCGATACAGAATTGAGCTCTAAACAAGAAATGAGAAGTTGGACTTGTTTAGACATGTCCTAATATGTTTTAGAAACTGATATGATGTCAAAACTTAGAGTTTTAATAGTTAGAAACTTAATTAGTGCAATTTGCAAAGTTTACGTTTTTTACCTTTTATTTAATTTAAAGTTGACTCGTCATTTCGCCTACTTAATGTGATCTTTAGAAGGTATAATCCCAAGGGATTCTTACCTTTATTATTACGATCACGTAGCCATGTTCAGATCGAACATTGGCTTGACCAAAATGGTCATAACCGAAAGTCAAAGCAAAAGTCAATATGCTTGACTTTCGGCTAATAACTAGCCTAATAAAAAATGAAATAGACTAGAGAGAGCACTTACTAGTGTTGAAGAACACTTTAAGGCTCAGAATAGGAGGTTTCCAATTAATGGAAACAACCTCCAAGAGAATGAGAATGAGAAAAGAATGGTGTGAGTGAAATTATGAACCAAAGTAGGCTATTTATACTTGTTCATGAAGCATGAGGAGGTGACAAGTGTCTCATGAGGTGTTATGAAGATGAGTACTGGCTAGACATGTGTCTTGATGTGGTTAAATGTGGCAAAAATGAATTAGGTGTCAACTTGTGAGCTTATGCTTGGAGGCCAAGCTTAAATTTGAGATTTTTATAATTTTAGTCCTTGGACTTTAATTCTTTGGCCATAAGGCACATTTAGTCCCTCTCCTCTCTCGTAGTTGAGATTAGTCGGAGGTCTGGGACGCGTTTTAGTTAACGCATGATATAAGTTTCTCTCCTTCCCAGAATCGGGATTAGTCGAAGATACGAAACACGTTTCAATGAACATAGAATATAATTCTTTCCTCCTTCCATATAGTCGGGAATTAATTGGCGGTTCAAATATGTATCGTTACATAGTTATATTATAAAGTCCCTTTCCTTAGTTGAAAATTCGGGACACGTGCCACCTTATAATTGGACGAAAATTTACAGGTGTTACATAAGATCTGAAAAAAATCAAACCAATACAACACTACAAGAAAATGAAGCTAATGCAACTCTGGAAAATAGTTGCATTATTGCATTACGCCTAATGCAACCTTTTATCAAATGCTGCATTAGGTGAAGTTGCATTAGACCTAATGCAATATTTTCAAAGTCTTATACAACCTTTTTTAAATGGTTGCATTTACTATTTAAATGCAACCTTTTTATAATGCAACATTTTTACATGATAATACAACCTTTTTATATGATAATGCAACTTTTCTATTACTAAAATGCAACCTTTACTATCTCAAATGCAACCTTTACTGTACTTAAATGCAACCATTATTTTATTTTAATAGAAACATGCAACCTTATTTTACATCAAAAGAAATACTTTTTTTATTTTATCTACAACAAATGCAACCTTTATTATGGTTATATGCAACTCTATAACATCTAATAAAATTTCTATTATTATGCAATAGTATTTCAATTACACAAACATGATAATAACATAGATATAACAAATAATCTTACACAAGCACGATAATAACATAGATATAATAGATAATCTTACATTGTAATCTAACACAAGTCCAGACTCAAAATAATAATGTAATAAAAACAAAGTTGTTAATTAAAATGATAAAAAGTAACAAAACCTCCTACTCATCCCTAAGATTTTGAAGTACTTCAATAGGTAGCTTTTTCATAATAATTTGCATCGTAGCTTCAAAGTTTGCTCGTTTGTTGTCAAAATCTTTATGCATCGCTTTTAACTCGCTTTTTTCCTTTGATGGTCCTCTTCAGTTTTTTTTCGCATTTCAAGCAACTGTGTGTTTTCAACTTCACTGTCCGCTTTGAATGATTCCATAAGACTACCCGGAATCATGTATGGTTCCTCTCCACCATCCACCTTTTCCATCATCTTTTTAGTAACATGTCACACCCTAACGATGGCGGAAACATCGAGATGAGACGAACAAATTGCTCAAACCGTCATTGTAACATCCGTCAAAAACGGATTTTACCAAACCTGCTCCGTTTATTAACCGAACAATCAGTTAAAATTTTCGTTGCGGATTAAATGCCCAAAATAATTTTAAACGATACATAATCAATTATTATACGGGAATATATAATTAGTTTTTGAAAAACTGTCAAAAATAAGAAAATAAAAATACTTTGGTTCTGCCGGGTTTCGAACCCGGGTCAGTACCGGTCAGCAAAGTCTTAACACTCAACACACAAACCACTGCGCCACTGATGCTACTTGTTAAATGTTGGAATCATTTAATTCATATCGCGTCTTTCCGAATTCAATACCGGCGCCCAAAGTTCAGTCGTCGGAAATCCCGGCAATCTCGCGAAACTTAACGATTCTTTCAGTTATAACGTAAAACTTAAACGCTACATCGGTTATAACCGACGTCTGTGTCCGCGACACAAACCATAACCGCCGGAGAAATTCAAACCAACGAATCAAGTCGGAAATCGGACCAAATTCATCGACGATTTGCCTTATAAATACCCCCTCGAACCTCTGCAAACATTTTCGCTCAAAACCGCACCCTTTCTCGGCGAAAAATCACTCGCCGGAATTCTTCTGCTCATCGCCGGAAAACCGAGTCCTTAACTTCTAAGCCTTACTAAACCCTCTGAACTTATACCGAAGTCACCCACATACTTTGTAAGCTTTCTGGAGACTCGCTGCTGCAAGACACCCGACGCCGGAGCCTGTTGCTGTCGCCGGAGTTTTGCCGGAAAAACAGAGGAAGCCAGTCGGTATATTTCACGCCCAATTTCCTTTCTTTTTATTTATACCTCATCTATAATTAATCATAAAACGCTAAAGAAACTGATTTAATCATTGAACCAGTCAGTCATCATTTCTGGTTATAACTCAACGAAGAAGACGAAGTTACGGTAACCTATAAGTATAATTTAAATCAAGAAATAACTCGGGTTAGACACACAGTCCAGCGGTGGACTGTGTGCACATTAAACACAAACGTCTCGAGTTCGAATCCTGTTTCCACACACGCTGCCTTAATAAAAATGATTTTTTGTTAACCGAACCGGAGTCACACTGTTATATGTTAAGTATATTAATAACCGGAAAAATAACCAAGTTAGACCACAGTCCAGTGGTGGACTGTGTGTATGTTTAATCAAAGCGCACGAGTTCGAGTCCGGTCTTCTGCATCGACCCTGACAATTATTTACCTTTTTAAATAAGTCAGAAATAAAAATAATTAGTTTGTGTTTAAGTATAATAAAAATCAGTTAAGTTAACAAGTTGGACACACAGTCCAGCGGTGGACTGTGTGTTTGCGCAACCCACAGGTCCCGGGTTCGAGACCTGTAGAGCGCACTGTGTTCTGGATTAAAATCGTTTTTAGAAAATAAAGGATTTTCTGTTTAAACTAATTAATATATAAATATAATTAAAAACAGATATATGACGGGTTAGACACGTAGCTCAGTTGGTAGAGCTGCGTGCACGCGTACGGGAGGTCTCGGGTTCGAACCTCACTCAGCGCACAATTACACGATTCGAACCGGACAAAGTCAACAGTCAACGGTCAAGGTCAACGGTCAACTGTAGCAAAAAA
>CAMTDV010000154.1:0-25000 GCA_947069175.1 Scalesia atractyloides
GTTTCTCAATCAGGGACTTCATCAATCGGTTTGAACCTTTAGCCTGTGGAAGACAAGACTGGCTAACAACAGAGGTGAAAGATGCAACCTTGCCTTTAAGGATGTTAACTAATTAAAATGAACACAAAAGAAAACTAATTCTATGACCACTGTTGGCCTTAAAAAACCTCTGTTTAGCTACCTTCATGAGTGATGGGCATCCAGCAGCGCCATTAGATGGTACGCGGAGCTCTCTTTAGCTGCTGTTCAATTTCACGTCTCAAGCTAACTTTTGTTATTCCCTCTATGCCGTTCATTGTTAAAGATTCAATTGATTTCTCATTTATCTTGTGATAAAACAAAGTATAAGAAGGTATAGGCGATTGCTCAACTCTTAGTTGGTATACCGAGTCTGAGGACGAAAGATTCTTCCTACGTTCTTTGCAGGCTGCCTTCTCTTCTCCTTGATCAATCCCTTGCCTAATGCCTACTGAAAATGGGAGTGTCATGAGCGTATCCCATACCCATAGTCATTCAATCCAAGGTGAATTGCACTATCGACTCTTCGTACTTGAGTTTAAAAGGAGCTTGTTAAGCATGGTCATCACTACAGGTTTTGACTCCTGAGAACTTCACCAAAAGCCTCTTTTCCACGAAAGAAAGGATGCCAGTTTCTATTGAATCTCTTGCTAGCCTTGTGAATGAAAGATTTTCTAAGTGTTCAATCAGACTATGTTTGAAAGAAGGACGTAACCAGTGCTAGTTGAATCAGCCCTTACTCTTCTCCTAGTCGGTGTAAAAGTAAGCGCTCTTTCCCTACCCGCTGTTACTGCTCGAGTAGGAGTTCTTGGAGATGAAAAGAGAGGAATGAGATGCAGCGCTTAGGTCCCTCTCGTCTTCTGCACCGGCTACTGGTAGAGCTCCTGGGAAAAGAAGAAGGTATATACCAAGAGATGATATGCCAACAGCAGATGATTTCAAAAATGAGTCAAAGAAGATCTTTTTGCAGCGGCCACAGCGGATGCTAACACTGGACTTGCTTGCATCTCTCTCAAGAGTCAAAAGAAATCCCCTATTCGCTGCCCTTTCTTGGTCACCAAGCATTCGTTCAGAGGAGAGGTCCACTTTGATAGTCATAAAGGCCCTTTTCCCTGTTTTCTTTCTAAAACTATCCATTCTTATCAGGTCCTGTCGAACCAGGAGATCAATTCGTCATCTCTAAATGAGAAATTGGATAAGCGGTTTTAACAAGGATTGAAGTTGCTTCAGTAGATTGCTGAGAATAATGAATCAAATTCACACGCTGCTCATGAACCAAAATGAAAGTCGATTTCGATTTTATCTTTCCGCTCAACCAGTGCTTTATGAAGGATTAACCTGATTGATCTATTCTTGCCCCTGCGGCGGATGGGATTGATTGATTCTAAACCCGCTTCGACGTCTTCCCACAGATCTGCCTTATCGAGGCGGGGGTGCCATTAAGGCAATGAAATAGTTTTTGTACAAAGAATAGGAGGCATATGCAAAAGCAGGTTGCACGAAAGGAACTGACATCTCATCGGAATAGGAAGCGAATCCGCTCTTCTATGTGCTAGATGTCGGCATTTCCCCTCTTAGCATACGGCATTAACTTCACTGACGCCTACTGACCGGATCGGGCACGAAGAAGGCAGGCACTGAAAGTGATCTTGATGAATGCTTGTCGGATAGAGCGACATTCATTCCCAACCTTCGGTTGTCCCCCCGTTGGTCGAGTGACTTCGTTCCTTACTGTGCGGGTCTAGTTCAACCTCGTGCTGGGTAATCTATTACGATAACATTAGCCCTTCTGTCAAGACTCTCATAAAGTCTTGATTTGATCGATCCCTTCGTACCAAGTCAAGACTCATTACTTTCTCCAAGAGCCCTAATATAATAGGGAGGATGGTGCTTATAGGGTCTTAAGTAAGTTAATTAGTGTCACAAGTACGGTTGTAGGGAAAGAGTTAATCGAGTTAGTGTTCTTTAACCTCCTTCTTAAGTTATAGGCACAAGTAAGGTATGAAAGAGTATGAGTTAGTAACGAGTGGGAGCTAGCCCTAAAAGAAAGTAGGGAGAAGACAAGATCGGTCCCAAGCAAGTAAGGTATAGAGTTCTCTCCCGAGCTATGAGTTAATACTTCATAGGAGTTAAGAATAGAGTTACGGACTAAGCACGAACGAGAGAATCCTAGATCTGTCACAAGGTAAGAGCAACTAATAGAGTTCTTGCTCTTGTTATTTAGTTCGCAGATCGGGCGATCAAGGAAAAACATTTGAAACCGCACTAGCTAATAAAAAGTGGAATGCGGTTTTCCCGTTAAGTCATAAGCTAAAGGGAATCTTCTAAGAAGGAGCGCGGATGGAACTTGTCTTGATTGTCTTTTTTCCCGGTACCGTTCGAGAATTGGCTTCGAATTGACATTTCTGTCAGGCTATTCCCTCCCAGTAAAGTCTTCGCTGGATTCAACCGAGTTTGAAGTTTTGAGGCCGGGCGGGGAAATAATGGAAATAAAGAGCGATTAATCTCTTTCCTCAAAGGGCCGTTTGTTAGCATTGGCATCCTGTCAGCACCTGCAGTCAGTGATAGTTAGAAAGGCTTTTTCAAAAAAGAAAAGAAAGAAGATCATCCTAATGTTAAACGAATTACTTACTATTCTTTCCAATCTCTGGGAGAAAGACGCCCCCCTATCCCCATCGTATTGCTTTCGAGTCGCTTCTACAGTCTACGGCTAAAAGAAGAATCGAGAGCTGGTACCCGGTTCCTCCGTATGGGGCCACCGTCGCTTTTCGATCCACACACAAAGAAACTATTAAGCTTACGCCCGTCCATTCCTTTAGGTCGATAACGGCGTAGGAGAAGAGGGGGATCCCAACCTTTGAAAGAGTGGTTTGGTTCTCTCAATACAGCTTATCGAGTTTTCAAGCTCCGTCTGTAATGAGCTTGACTCGAAGTCTTATTAGCGACTTTGTGAATCGCGAGGGTTTTCAAAAAGTTGAAATAAAAGACTTCTGGCGCTGGACAGTCTTGGTCTTAGTTCAGTTTGAATCCGAAGTCGAGGAGACAATCAGAGCTAAACAAGAGTCTTTATCTTTTACTGTCCGAAAGTGGCTTTGTGCACTGGCTTACAACCTTATACCAGCTAGTCTTAGAGTGCGAGATTGAAAGGGTAGATTCGCCTCCTCATCAAAGAGGGGCGGGTGATTCTCGAGGTTTGCAAAGTCTAAAACTTCAGCATGTTGGATGCACCCTAAGGCCAGTTAACCAAAAGGATAATAGTTAGCCGAGGAAGGGCCTGAATTGACCGATAGGACGGAATCAATCGCAACACAATGGGGGAGGAGCGGGCTAAGCTTGAAGGCGCTTCTTCTGTGTTTAGGTTTTTGCTCCTAGGCCTGGTTTCGGTCCTTTTATCGAAGTCGTTGATTACGAGGACTGAATTGGCGTGAAAGCCTATAAAGGAGCTTTTTTCAAAACAGAAAGTGGCAAGAGAGTCTCTATTGAGGCTAGCCCACTGTGGAACGGGGAAAGGTCACCAAAGAAACAAGATAGACAGCTTCGGCATCAAAAAGAAAGTTCGTCGGAGGAGAGGTGCAGCATTTATACTAGCACCCGCGTGCGCCATCTTCTTGTTGTTGTTCCTATTTCAAAGTGGAATGAGAAGAGAGCGAGAGGGAGAGAAGGCGCTGGTGAGGCGACCGGAAGGCAGTTTAGTTTACTGTTAGAAAGCGAGAGTAGCTGTCTTTAGGGTGCTAGTTCCCTTTCTAACAAGCTGACCGGAATAGCGGCCCTCGCTTCTAGTCCCACTTGTAGCCTGATCGGGACTTCTTTCTCTCTTGCTTGAATGCCAACCAACTTTTCTGACTCTGGTTAGTAGCTCTATACTTTCACCCGCTTGAATACCTTATCTTGCTGTAAGTGAATTAAGGTACTTTACTTGTCTCGTTAGAGAAAGGCAGCGAAGTAGAATAGAAAGCGAAGCTGGAGCCTTAGCTGCCTTGTCAAAGGAAAGCAAAGGTTGAGCCAAGCTACTTGTTCACTCTGGGTCCCATCCGTCCTCGAACCGCCAACTCCGTTCACTGCCTTCTCTCCAGAACTCCAGTTTGGCTTGATTACTGGAACTCAAAAGCCCTAGCTTCTCTTACCTTCTAGAACTGTAAGGGAATTTCGGTAGTGAGGAACTGTCCCTCATGTTCCCTGCCTAATCTGAAAGACTAGCTCAGGTCAGAACTCATAGCTCAAACTCAACAGCCTAGCTTCGCTACAGAACTATGATCTACGACCACCCTCTCTCATCCGAAGCCATCGTAACATAACATATGTATCAACGATTCCAAAAAAGGACAGGAAATTGGATCCATCCCTGGAGGCATAGGCATAGACGAAGAAAGCAGAAACATAGGGGTAGATGAAAGCAGGAGCAAAGGGGATTGAATGAGGGATGAATCTTCTGAACTGCTTGAGAGCTGGAAGATTGGGATATCCCGACTTCCAATTCTTATACCCGCTTTTAAAGGTAAGATATCGACCTTTGATGGGGGGCTCTCACAGGTCTACTCGCCGGTGTCTTCCTTCCACAAGTTCTACCTACGCTTCCCGGTTATAAGATCTCATACGGAAGAAGAGCCTCCAGGATCATTCATCATCCTCAGCAGCTTGAGCAGGCTCCTCAATGGCTTGGATAGCCCCTGAAGTAATATCCTAACGTGTACTCAAGAACACAAGAAAAGAGCTTTTCAATGGCCTTCTGTTTTTTGATCAAAAAAGTAGTGTTTTCCCGCCATAAACTAGAGAGTTAGGTTAAAGGTAAGCCGGCTAAGAGGACTAGGAGCTTAGCTTGCTGGCGAGAAAGGGTGAGTGTTCAGTACGCTCTTTAGCCTTTAACAAGGGCTAAGCCGCTAGGAATGGCTTGCTGGCCTGTTAGGAGAGTGGAACGAAGTGATTCTCGTTAGAGAAGCACGAGTGGAACGGCTTTAGTGTCAGTAGGTGCCTAAATGAAGCGATTAAGCGTCGGGGGCTTTGCTGGCTTGCTGGCTAGCTCGTGCAATCAATAAAAAATGATTCGCGTTAGTAAGCTAGCTTTGTAAGCTAAGCAAGCCTGGTTCTCCGGGCACTACGGTAGGACGTGGATCGACCATGACGAGAATGGACTTCTCCATAATGTAATAGAAGAGTCACAGTCCAGTTCCACGGGCTTTCTCCCTTCTCGACCAGACGAAGGAGATATGAATTCCATTCAGGCGGGTAAGGGCTTGGCTTGACCCTGTGTTCTCGGGTCGGAGGCGAAAACTGGCAAAGTTCATCATTCAGTGGTGGGGTGTTCGTAGAAAAGAAGGCGTCGCCCAACGAGTGGCAGATTTTGATGGAGTCTCGCTTGGATGCTGGGGAGATCCATAGATCTGGATAGAGTCCCCGGAATAGTACGCGCGCTAGCGCGCTACGGCTTACGCAGTTGATCGGATCAGATAGCCCTTCGGGCAACCAACCAAACCCGGCACATCAAATTCCATTCCGATCAACAACTTGAAGGTATGGCTGAGTGGCTTAAGGCATTGGTTTGCTAAATCGACATACAAGAAGATTGTATCATGGGTTCAAATCCCATTTCCTCCGGAACAGAAGTGAAACGGGCGGGCGAAATGACGTGAGAGAAAGAACCTCTTGGTGGAGTCCAGCCCCCCAGAATAGCACTACTTAGTGACTAGGAGCGGAGAGACCTTTGCGCGTTCTTTTTGTTTGATCGGCCTATCTTCTTTCTATAAGCAAGCTCCCTCCGGCTGTCCAGGGGCTGGGCGGCTCTCGGTTCTTGAGGGGGATTAGGCGGCAGTTGAAAGAGCTGCTCGAAAGCTTGACGAAGAAGCGAAAAAGGCCTATATATAGATTCTATTATTTCTTATTATTCATTATTATTCTATTTTTAGTACAAGGGCTTTTTACTAGTCAAGTGGTAAGGTAGGGCGCTATTCGATGAAGAAAACATCTTTTAGGAAAGTGGTTCAGGTAGCTCAGCTGGTTAGAGCAAAGGACTGAAAATCCTTGTGTCAGTGGTTCGAATCCACTTCTAAGCGGGCCAAGGGTCCAAAGGCCGGATTTTGAAATTCAAGTGCAAGAGTAAGCCAAAAAATGTGAGCGCTCCTGCACTATACGGCTTTTTTGCGTCGCCCTATCTTGCTGGAGGCATATTAAAAATAGATATATAAAATATAAAATATATAAAATCTATCAAAATGGAAAAAAAGAAAAAGAAAAGAAAGAAAAGAAAAAAAGCTGTTTCTTAGGTTCTCGCGTCCCTGTGCCCAAAAGGATGGGTGAGTTCGGTTTGAGTGTTCATCGATCGGGTGGATCTATATGCTCCGGGGTGGTGAGACGAGGTGTAGCGCAGTCTGGTCAGCGCATCTGTTTTGGGTACAGAGGGCCATAGGTTCGAATCCTGTCACCTTGATGTGAGGCATTCCGTCAGCAAATACTCAAATATGAACATCCATCGACCGTTACCACTTCCTCTTACTCGTGACTCGTATATGTACTTTCTATAGCAAGCACACGAGACCTATACTCAGCAACTTTGCTTAGAAACCTTTTTCCAGTTTCTTTATGCCCAGGCTCCCTTAGTTTTCTGATCAAATGATCGGTTATCATTCCTACAATCCGGCGAAATTCGGGTATATAAGTGTATCCTTATGGGTATGCAAGCACTAGAACAGGGAAGGACGACGTACTATGATACTTTCTGTTTTGTCGAGCCTTGCTTTGGTCTCTGGTTTGATGGTTGTACGTGCTAAAAATCCGGTACATTCCGTTTTGTTTCCCATCCCAGTCTTTCGCAACACTTCAGGTTTACTTCTTTTGTTAGGTCTCGACTTTTTCGCTATGATCTTCCCAGTAGTTCATATAGGAGCTATAGCTGTTTCATTCCTATTCGTTGTTATGATGTTCCATATTCAAATAGCGGAGATTCACGAAGAAGTATTGCGCTATTTACCAGTGAGTGGTATTATTGGACTGATCTTTTGGTGGGAAATGTTCTTCATTTTAGATAATGAAAGCATTCCATTACTACCAACCCAAAGAAATACGACCTCTCTGAGATATATGGTTTATGCCGGAAAGGTACGAAGTTGGACTAATTTGGAAACATTGGGCAATTTACTTTATACCTACTATTCCGTCTGGTTTTTGGTTCCTAGTCTGATTTTATTAGTAGCCATGATTGGGGCTATAGTACTGACTATGCATAGGACTACTAAGGTGAAAAGACAGGATGTATTCCGACGAAATGCTATTGATTCTAGGAGGACTATAATGAGGGGGATGACAGATCTACTAAAGGAAAGTAGCTTGATATTGGTTCGAATCCAATTCGTGAGATGGCCATCTTGGTCATATAGATGTCTTGACACCCTTCTTTTCTTTTCTCATTTTCGAATGACTGTCCCATTCCATTTTTGGTATAACTTCAAGCCTGGACCCGCTATACGATGTATTAGTAGAACCCCTGGGATACGACGCCTGCTCCTTGAGTATCATGGGATTTAAGACCCCGACCTCCCAGAGGCTCCCGAGAAAGCTATTTCAGCCTTCCGGACAGTTAAGGGCAATTCCTACGTCCCTCATCGGTCTGAATCCCCACCCCCGCATAACACTTACTAGATTTTGAAAGAAAAACTGAAAAAACGCTTCACTTCCTGACCTTATTCTCGAGTAGGGAGGGTTCTCGCTACTAAAGAAATTTATTCAGTTGAAGTAGCTCTTTCCTGAGATGTCTTTCAAGCTGAAGAAGGAAGGGCGCTTTCCTTCGTTGAACACAAGACAGACGGGGACAAATCCAATCCCTTAATTCTTTGATCCCAATTCAATTGTTGTTTGATGTAATAATAGAGGTGTCAGGCTCAGACTCTGAGAAAGATGACATGCGGCTAGTCCCAACTCTTAGTCTCGTAGTCTTGAAACTCAGCCGTACTTCCTTTGGCTGGCCTTTCGATCCCCTCGTTCACAAAGGGGCGCAACTGAAGCTCATCTAACGATGTGATAGTGGCTGTTCGCTCCTCTTTCTCTTCCTCTTTTTCTGCTTCTGCTAGGATTTTGTCCTGATAGCGCCGTGCTTGTTCAAGAAAGAGAGAGTCCCTTTGACGGAGAGAAAGACTCCGGGGATAGATAGTCAATGGCCTATGAGGAAGACATCTCCTCTGTTTTTGCTCTTCTTTTTGGCCTTTGGGCTTTTTGACTGTCCAACTCAATATCTTAAAATAGAAGTCATCATCTTAAAATAGAAGTCATCTTTCTTCAAAGGCCGTTGACTCTGCTTCCTTGATTGAATAATCGAAGGTGAATCAATCAGACAGGACGGACGTGTGATAACAACACTTGCTTTCGTGCTGGAATTCCCCTTGGCGTCACTCACCTCTCTTTCCCTTGCTTTGCCCCCGTTTACCACAATGGCTGTCTCGCTGTCTACTGGAGCTCGGATCCGACTCAAAGTTCGTGTGTATGCGCCCTGCCCAGAGCTAGCCTGAAAGAAAGTTCAATAAAAATGATTGACACTTGAAAGTAAGGTGAAGACTCTTTCCCCTAATCCATCCATGAATATACTTTTTTCGCTAAGAAAGCCTCTACTGGGCGGGCTACTCCAATCATTACTTTTTTTCTGGGTTGTTTCATAACATAAAGTCATCTAAACAACAGCTTTTAGCTTGCTTCTTGATTGTGGCGATCCCCTTCTTCTGTTCTTGACTCGTACCTGAAGCTAAGCCGGACTCAAGGAGGCTTCAAAGATCTTCGTCTTTCATATAGAAAGGAGACCTCTCCTTCTCAGGTTATCCCATTTTTTGCTTGAATCCGGCCGTCAACTTCTTCAACTGCTGATGCCGCTGACCTATATGGTGTGCTTTTCTTTCCTTTTGCTTCGAGCGCCCTTTCCCCTTCTCCGCACTCAAGTTGCTGTCTTTCCTATGGCTTGGACCCTTTCCGTGCCTCTGAGGAAAGATTCTCGCTACTCAATTTCTTGAGTAAGTGAAGTTCTCCTATCAGCTTAAAAAGGGCTTTCTCAGGTCGACCTTTCTTTAGGTTAAGTGGCGTGTAGCTAATCTCGCTAATATCTCAGATCGGGGACGACTCTGTCTCCGCTTCTGCTCGTGCACTCGTTAAAGCAAACTCATGGCCTAGTTCGTGAATGAGCCTACAAGTGGTAACCGCTCTGTATCCGTCATCTCTTTTGAAGAAGCTGCTGAGCTAGATGCGGCGCTTTCAAAATCCCGTGACTCTCAGTCATCTATCTTCTTTTCACCTGAAAATGTTGGATTGGGGGAAGGCTTTCCTTCTTTGTTGACTTCAACTGATACCGGCCGATAGCCCAATCTCTTAGTCTCGGAACTAATTGTCTATCTAGTAGCCACTCCTTGCTTTGATGAGTTAAGTGAAATGAAAGTCGATTTTGATCCTATATCGCAGCATCATGACTCGTCAATGAAGCCGACATGGGGCTAGAGTCATCACATCAAGTATTGGGCACGTGGGTGAGTGAACTCTAGTTGTGCTTGAGTTGCGATCCGCTCCGGTCAAGTCGAACCTTGCCAATTAGCTTCTGGAGATCGGGTTCTCACTACCAGTCCAAGTGGGAATTCTTCTAAGAAAGCCCCTTCTTCTAGTCTTTATCTTGAATCTTTCTTATTGTCTTTCCCTTTCATCTTGATATCAACTCTGACATTAACAAAGCATCGGGCGGGGAAGCTTTCAATATTATGATGAAAGAGACTATCGGAGAAGGTCCCACTCTGCTTGCGTCCGCTAGCTGACGACGTGTGTAACGCATGCTCCTGTTCCGCGGTTGGTGTTATATATAGAAGTTCTTGGTTGAGAGTATCGGGTCTTCAATTAGGGCTGATCTCCTCAACGCATCCGCTGTTCAATCATCTGCTGCTGATGGTCTTGTTGTCGCAGACGGTCTTCTGTTGGCAATTGAATCAACTCTTACTGCTCGAGTAGACGGTCTTCTTGGTGAGTGAATCATCTTCATCCTATAATAAATAAGGACATTTACACCACCTATTACAGGTCAGGTCCTAAAGCTATAGTGTAATTCCCTGTGACTATTGACAGGAGATCCTTCTATGCTTTCACCGATAATCACATCCAACTACATCCAGGAATCGCATCTGCCAGATGTGGTTTCGGGACCAGGCGTGTAACCTCGATAGCATGTGCCCTAGCCACCCAAGCCTATTAGTCGCTTAGATAAAGAAGGAAGCCCTTCGGGAGCTATTCTTTCCCTGATATTGGCAGGACTTACTAGCCCCTAGCTGTTTCAATGGTAGGAGCAGGGGATTGAAGAGGGACATCCGTGCTAAGAAGAAGGGACTGCAGCCCCAAGGTGTAGCATCAGTTCCAGACAACCGCTCAAGTTCAAGTAAAGGCTTCTGTCCTAGGAAGAAAGGCTCGAAAGCCTAAAGCTATGATTTATACTTGCTCTCTCCCTGAAGTGGATGTGGAAAAGCGGGCGCTAATGCAAGGAAAGGAGGTGTTGTTCGTCCACTTCTGCTCCAGCTGAGAAATTACCTTGTAGTCAGAGGAAACTCAAACGTAAGCTAGAACCGGATAAGATAAGATACTTTAGGTTTAGTCCTATTGCCTGGAAGTAGAGGGAGTTCACTCACAGCCGGGGCTGCTTCATTCTCCTAAGCCTCAGAATAGACACCTTGCTGAAGCCCTAGGAGGGGAAGGAGTTAGTCTTCTAGTTTATCCCAGACTTATTGGAAATGGAAAGCCAGGGGAATGCTACCAACTCCCTTTACTCCCACGTTGGAAAGCATATGAACTTGACTGAACTGAATGACCAGCGGGGTAAAAGAAGAAGGGATAAGATAAGACAGTAGCACCCACCACTCTGTCAGTAGAAGGTTATCCAGTCGATCTTCGTAAGTAAGTAAGTAACACTTTCATCGATGATTCCTCTAATCCTCTAAAGGCTTAGAAGGGAGCTGAACCGTTTATCTCTATGAAATTCTGGACGCCTCACTTCGCTCGCCTCCCTTCCGGTCGCCTCAGCTTCTGAATCCAATCTTGAACGTTCAGTTAGGCATTCACAAATTCACTTCTCTTTCAAGTTCCAATAAGATTGTTATGCTCGTGGTGACTTCTCAGTTAGGAATTATCATTGCCCGGTTACAGGACTAGGGCCCTACTAGCCTCATCGGCCGATGTCTGCCGTCTCGCGATTCTTGCGTTTATGGAGCGAAGGAAAATAACTCCAATCCTTCTTCAGGGCAACATGCTATATTATATGATATATCTTGGGAGTTGAAGGTCGCAGTCCCTTTCCCTCAGGCGAGTTCCTCACTTAACTTAAAAGAGGAAGGAGTCTTTGCGAATTCAGTAGCTATGCTATTTAATACACACCTGACTTCTACCTTCGTGTGTCAATGGATCTTTCACAGACTCCCTATTTATTATGTTTCCCTATTGGTCTCACTACCATACCAAACCCTCCCTCCGGTCGCCTCGTTCCCTTGCTTTGATCCTCTGTCTCTGAAACCTTCCTTAATGAAGTGGAGAATTCCTTCGTACTTGAGTGTCGCAATGAGCCCGTAGGCAAGGTCCTTACTATTTTCACGCATGACATGAGGTTGTCTACCTCACTAGTATTTGAGCTGGAATGCCAGGCGGAGGAGTGTAACTGCCTTATCGCGCTATCCGACTTGTATGTGAAAAGCATTTCGTACTCGTAACTGATCCCTTCCTAGCGAAAGGTGTGCTCCAATGAAAAGTACACAACACTAGTAGTGCCCCTTTTGACGACCAAGTCACAATGGAAACAATGTATCTCTCTGGGGATGCGAAGAATCTTTGAAAGCACTTTCGAACCATCACACGGATTCCAACCCAACTGCCCATGATATGGTAAGAACGGAATGGAAAGGAAAAAAATTCTATGCGCAGACGTGAAAACTCTATCAAGAGAACTAGCTTCTTTTTATTTAGAGAGGAACGATTCCCTCGTCTGAGAATCGTCATTCACGCACTCTTCCTCCCCACTAAAAAAAGCGATTGAGAATCTCGAGAACCTAAACAAAAATGCAGAAGTGAGCGTACCCCAAGGCTCTCCTCTCTCCCTCTTTTTTAGCCAACATCATCAACCCCATTTTTCACCTTGAATGGGTCAAAGCCAAAAATCTGATGAATAGAAGGAAAGGAGATCAGAAAAATAGGCGGACGACTTATAGTATAGGTCGGATGTTTCCGTGAGCAGTAAGCAGCAGATCCCCCCTTATTTTGGGAAAGCTGGTGGCCGCGTGTGAATTCTTTCAAGGCAAGGGGCGGCCTGATTCGACATTGTTGTTTACTCTGATCCGGTCGAGGTGGTTTTCACCAGCGCGTAGGTGGTCTAAGTTCCTATGACCGAGTCTTTCTGGCCCCTGTGAACATCTTTTCTTAATGTATTAAAGAGGGCCTCTCTAACCGGTGAAGGTGGGTGTCCACTAACGGCCATTCCTGGCTCGGCTCCGATAACGCAATTCCGGGAGGAGTCGGTAGTTGGGCACTGGATCCCTTCGGACCTGGAGAACGTGTGACGCTGAGTCGGGGTTTGGTGAACCAACAGGTCGCTCCTCTAGTTGAAGTATCGGGCCCCTTTTTTGTTGCCTAGGTTACACCTTCGGAATACCCCAGAAGGGAATTTTTCTCTACTTCCCCCAATCTTCACTTTACGCCACGCCGACTCCCCTTTCGTCATAAGGCGTGGAATTAGACCAAGGGGAATCTCCATAGGAACAAGTCCCTTAGATTTCGCACATAGGAGATCGAGACACAGCCCCAGGGCTATGGGGAAAGATGTAGATCGATCACCCTAGATAGACAACTACATAGAGGGTCTCTACAAGTCAGTCTATATATTCTTTGATTTCGTTCCCCCCGTAAGATCAATATCACAACCAATGAGGTCCGCAAGTTTCACATCTAAGTAATACTCGATCCGATAGTTTACGATATAGATAGATATATATTTAACAACAACATTATAAGAAAAGATATTAATAGATATCGGTAGTTGTCCGGTCGTACCCAAACAATAAGATTCCTGAGGAAAATGCACCTAAGATCAAATATTTCGAGCCGGCTTCCGTGGAAAATTCAGACTTTCTTTTTGATGCTGCGATCACATAAAAACATAAACTTTGAGGCTCAATAGCTAAATACATGGCAATTGAATCATAAGCCGAGATCATAAAGAGCATACTGCGAGTAGGAAGTGGAATTAATACAATGGATTCAGAAGCATCAAACCTCTCTTGTTCGGAAGAATCGAAACACATCGAAATGGTACCAGCCGTACTTAATAATAGAAGGATTTGGCAGAAATATGTAAAATTGTCCCTCCTAAAAAGATTATTCCAGAATAAATGGGCAATAGTTAGGAGAGGTGCGCCAGCGGCGAGCAGAAGCAAGGTTATTAGATACCTCAGGAAAGCCCGGCCAGAACCACACGTGCAAGTTTCCCTGCATGTGGCTCGTCCGTGATAACTTCTTCGGATTTGCGTGAACTAGCGGACCGATCACTAAGTGGGGATGCTCCCTCCAGCATGAGCGAACCTTTTCGAAAGTGGTTAGGAATGGGTGCCCCTCTCCCAGCCCGGATCCAACCAGGTTCTATTGATCATGTCCCCTTCCCAACAGTTGGAACTTGTCTTGGGGCGTCTTTGGCTTTACGAGAGAAAGCTCGCCGTATAAAAAAGTCTTTCTCTTCCCGTCCCGGGTCATAGGTGCGTCCACAGAAGAGGAAATCGCAATGCATCTTGCTCAGCAGGCGTAGCTTGGAGTGAGAGTGTAGCGGGGTAAGGTAAGGAGGCCGCCAGAGAGGAAGGCAAACCGGCCTATTAAGCGCAGCTAAGCTAATATGCGCCGGAGAAAGCCAGGTGCCGTAGGTAAGCTCTATTCGGCCCGGAGCATTGATTCCCCATAACGAATAGGCTAGCTCTATCTCTCAATTACCTATCCTGTGTTCGAGAAGGTCCCTCAGTTCCTCGGCAGCACCTCGAGGTGCATTTAGTTGTCTTACATGAGACTCGGGATATTACCCACTCCATGGCATGACACCTTTCGCTCATCCATTCCGCCCGCCCGCCCAGACGCGGCGCCTTTTCTCATTATCATCTACCGCCCTTTCTTTCCTCCCCGCTATTCACGCATGAAGATCGTCGTATGTATGCTCGACTTCGGGTGTCGGTGCTATAGTATAGGTAGGAGTACATTATGGCAGGATCCGTCACCCGGGCAAACCAACCCTCCTCCAAGAAGAATTGTGCTATGCCCCCCCGATCCCTATAGAGCGAAAGAGCTGCCTGGTGATCCCTAGGTTGCAGCACGTTCGGTCGTTAACTCCTCGCGCAGCTGCCGCCGTTTCTAGGACCGACCGACGCCTCACCTGCACAGGTACCTACCTAGTGTCGGTCGCACATTCAACATAGCGTTCGGACTCATGTGCCTTCCAGAACCAGGGGTCTTCGAGCCTGCTGCGTACGATTAGCCAGCCTTGCGGCGGCAAAAGGATTCTAAGCCCCCCCATGCTACGGTTCCCTGCGGTCCGAACCCGGTGCCGCATTAGGTTAGGGAACTGGGCGATAATAGCTCCTCCGCATCCCAAAGCGCGCTGCCCTCCTAGGCGCGCAACACTAAGTAATCCAAGCCAACCCACATTACTGACTAACGGTGGATAATCAAATTTCTTAGACGTACTAAAGACAACTCCATGAATGAGCAAAATGAAGGTTGCATTAATGAGAAAGATCTCTGGGGAAACCGCTAAAAAAAGATTGAACATGTGGGAGGATCCGAACGAATTCTGCTTTCATTTCCCACGTATGGAGCACTGAGTTACTTACGGAATCTCAAATCTTGAGGCTGATTAGGGCCCCTTTGATGAAAGGTAAGCGCTTTGGCTGGCTACCTAGAATATAAAGATCCTTCACTGCACACTTTAGATATCTGTTTCCATCCAATCAAAGACGGCGAAGCGCCTCTAATCTAAAGGCCAAAGAGTGCTCTTTGCGCTACTACGCATCCTTACTCATAGTATAGTGCAAGTTAGGTTTGGGTATAGCAGGACTTGAACCTGCGACCATTAGGTTAAAAGCCCAATGCTCTACCAACTGAGCTATACACCCCAAAAAAGATGTAGTAGTAAATAAGGATTGGTGCGGAAAATCAAAGAGGGCGGCCCCTCTTCATCATATTAAAGGGGCGCGGCTTTGTATGAGGCTCGTACTGCAGAGCAAGCAAAGAAAACGTAAGGGCGCGCGCTAGCACTCCTGCAAGAAAACGGCCTAGCTAACGCGCCCCTTATTGAAAAGTCAAGGATATTGAATGATCGATATGAGAAAGAAGCGCTCAAGCATTCGAAGAAAGCCGGCCTTACTCAACAAGCACCTTTCTTAGCTTAGTAAGGTTGCTTGTTTCCACTCATTGAAGATTCTATCTACAAAAAAAGGTCAACGGGGGTACTAAAACGGCTCTCACTGACACCATCTACGAGAAGGTGAGGTCGTCTTTATTTCCAGCCGCCATACGGTTCGCCTTAAAGCCTTAAAGACGGAGAAGGGGAGGAGCAGTTATCTATGTAATTACGGTCTTTGTTGGCCGGGGCGAGCACTCTCTTTTCTTTGTCAAATTCCGTCTTACCAAACAAGACTGACTTCTTACCAACCCGCGAAGGGTTGTGAGGCTGGACCAGGTACGAAGAATGAATCTATATCTGTGCACGGAAGGGCCGGCGGCCGCTCAACTGTTCGAGCGCAATGCAGTGGTATTGGTTCCGATTCGACAAAGGTAGAATGCCTGGTCGAAGGTCCAGTACAGTAGGTAGCAGGCGTGTTCGTTTTGGCTCCCGAGCGAGAACGAGAAAGAGGCGATGCATCATCCTTGCTGCTACGTACGTTGACCTTGACTTGACAGATTCATCCAATTGAACCCAAACTCAAAGGAGGACCACAAGCTCGGGGCTCAACGAAAGAGAAAGTCTCGGCATTAATAAAATGGGGTTAGCTGTGAAAGAAAGAGCCCGGCATTCATTTTTGAATATTCATAGCTGAGTTTACTAAAAGAGGGACCAGCTCATCGTAGTGATTAGAGGACACCTCTGATCGTTCACCTCTAATGTGACACGTTCCCTCCCAGTTTGATCAACGGGATCAGTCGGCTAGAGAGCGGGGCTATTCTTCTTCCGAGGAGACAAAGTAGTCTCTTGTACTGACCGAACCCTCAGTTCGGAAGTCTTCGTCAACATGTTACGAAGCTCCAGTCTGGCGGTCAACTTGATGCGGGAGAGGCATGAGTGCAGTTCGATCTTGTGGTGTATTCCTTTGTAGTGAGTAGGGCCTCTTTCTCGTTGATCAGTCTGCCTCCGCTCTATTGAAAGGTCTCCATTCCTACGGCGGTTTTGTCAATGAACCCGCGGATAAGTAGGCCTTTCTTGCAGACCGATCTTCTGGCGAGTTCCTTCCTTCGTAGTAAAATCTGATGATACGCTTTGGCGATGTTACCTACCAAATAAAAGGCCTGCTAGGTGATCGAAATCGCTCAGGTCAGCGAGGACTCACTCACCTACTCCTTATCTAATACTTTCTTCTATCTACTGAATTAAAAAGGCGACCCGGCGCGCCGGGCTATAAGATAAGATACAGTGTACTACTTGACTGGTAAGAAAGAGCTTCCGTAAGAACTGGAAGACTCTTGTATGTACGGTAACCCTATCTTCCGCTACTGGTGGACTGTTGCACATAAAGGCCGACAGAAGCAACCTTTCTTAGCGCGCTTTTCAGGCGCTTAGCTTCTGCTATAAAAAGCAAGGCCATAAAGTAAGTGAAGTTGCAAGCCTAAGCCAAGAAGGTACGAACGAAGTGACGGGCCCTTTTAGAGATAGGGGGCGGCTTTCTTGTGGTAGTCATTGCGAACATCTCTCCTCTTCTCTTAGCGTGCACAGTTTGCTTACGCCTTAGGCACATCTATCTTTCTTAGTTTCACGCTGGCCTAATGAATTGAATATGAATAAAAGTCAGTCTTTTAGTAAGCGTATATAAGCAGCTGTTTAGTGTATAAGCAATTCTTTAGTGGTCGCACCGGTACGATGGAGGTTGGTTGAAGATGATGTTACGCGGCGTTCAGAACCAGTCTTGAAGTGAATGAATTAGAAAGAACGAAGAAGTAAGGAAATGAGACGACTCTTTCTTGAACTATATTATAAACAGACCTTCCCCTCCACACCAATCACGAGTTTTTTCTCCATTCCTCTCATATATCGTCGTAACGCCCTTAATGCTAGGTTTTGAAAAAGACTTTTCATGTCATTCCCATTTAGGTCCGATTCGGATCCCTCCGTTGTTTCCTTTTCCTTCCGCACCTTTTCCTCGAAATGAGAAAGAAGATGGTACACTTGAATTGTATTATTTAAGTGCTTATTGCTTGCCAAAAATCCTACTTCTACAATTGGTAGGTCACCGGGTTATTCAAATAAGTCGTGTTTTCCGTGGTTTTCCCATGTTACAACTTCCGTACCAATTCGGTCGATCCGGAATGGATCGGTTAAACATTCCGTTAGGGAGCCTGGTCTTGACTTTTCTGTGTGGTATTCATTCTCGTTCGGCTCTTGGAATCACATCCAGCAGTGGTGGGAACAGCTCGCAAAATCCAACCACTTCACCTACTTCATTGCCCCCAACCCTTTCTCGTACCTCTATTGAAACAGAATGGTTTCATGTTCTTTCATCGATTGGTTATTCCTTTCCGTTCGTATCTCTTTCTCCAATTTCGGTCTCGATTAGTTCACAAGATTGAATGGCCAATTCTCCTCCGGACCCTCGATTCGATTGTTTTCTAAGAAGGTTGAGCCGGTATGTAAGCCATGTATCTGGGAGGAACTTAAAAAAAAGAAGGGCTTTCGGTTTTTTCACCCCGTTTTGTGGTCTTGCAGCTATTTCAATAAATAAGAATATAAAAATATAATAGAAGACTTTTTTAGAAGAAAGATTCTATATATGTCCAATCCCCAGTGGTGGGGACCAACCAAGATGTATGTCGTCCAACCCAACCTCAGACTCTTTCTTCCCGACCTATTTGACTCTCTGGCCGCAGTTATAGTTATTTAGGTGGTATCCCGAGATTGAAGAGATCGAATTCCTCCGGGGAACACACGAAACAAAGATATGAACTGGGTAAATAGAAATGGAAAAGAGATGTTTCCAATTCATCAAAATGAGAAGCTTTTTCTACATCCATATGATCTACTAAAGTAGATCGGTATTGCCCATATAATAAAAGCAGATCTTGGTCCATGGAATCCCAAGAAGGTAAGAACTCCAACCTGTCCGATACTTCTTCGGCCAAATACGATATACAAGTGGGACCTGCACTATGCGCAAGCTGTGCGAAAAACTGCTTCTTTTTTCCGGTTCTGAAACAACTTGGGCGAAATAGGGTTCTACCGGGAAACCATGGATTTTTTAGTTTTCGCCATTGGTTACTGGTTGAGCCACTGGAATGGAATGAGATAAGAATCTCTGGAGATCTTTCCTCTCCACTTACTCGTAACAGGCTTTCTCTCTGTAGAAGACTTCTTCCGAATGGCATAATTGGGAGATTGATTCCTCGATCTTCAAAGAAAACTGACTCCTCCTACTCCTTCTTCTCCTTTAGGATAGGATCGTCGTTGGTCCTTCTTTCACTAATGATCTAATGATCTCACCATTTTCTAGTAGTTCTCGCGAACGCGCGAGGGACTATCCTTTCTATCGCTTGCCCTTTCTTTTCACTCTCAAGACAAGGCTCTCTCTCTTTTATAAAGCGAAGCAAAGCGCATGGCGCTGAAAGCTCAATAAACACAGACGAACACGATGCAGGGCATAGCATAAATGAAACCGCTGATCATTTCATAAAACATATATGCTTTCCCTTTCTCGATGCTTTTTTTGGGTGACTCACCAACCGACCCAGCAGTGATCGATGACAGAATGGTACGAACAAATCAAAGTAATTGGATTTGGTAGTTCTCCATGGACTTCTCTCTTTAGCCCTTTGTATATGTTCATAAATGGGTGTGCACCTCCAGATGGGCGGGGGCCGGCCTCCCACTCTCTTATCTTATGCAGCATTTATTAGCTTAGCTGGCTTGGGTGGATCGTGCAATAAGCCTCTCTCGACCCTCCTTTTCTCATACGTCTTTATGAAAGCCTCTCGCCTTTCGAGATCCGGTCCATCATCAGCCCAGTCAGATCTTCTTGTTTGCCCGCTTTGATTAGGCTTCCTTTAACGGATTTGATCGGCATTTCGTGCCTTCCTGCTGAATTCGACCTTTTATCAGGGTAGTGTAGTAAGGTTAGAGGCGCAACTAGAAGAGTTGGCCCTCTTTCGATTTTTTGATCAATTCGATTGCAGTCTCCGAAGTCCTTCTTGATCGATGGTCCCCATTAGCATTAGTGCTAATTAGCAGCCGCTTTTTTTGGAAGGCGAGATACTTATGTGTGACCGCGGATTCCACGGTAGCAGTAGTTCTAGCTCTACATTAGGAGCAGGGGGCTCTATCTAAAGGAGGTACGGACCCCTCCCATAGTACGGTACGATGCAGCTGAAAAACTGAATAGGCTACCGCGGCTCGCTTCGCTTTTGTTGCGGAGCTCACTGCTTTTAGAGTAGTGCTTGCAGCTTGCTGCTTTCTGTTCAAGCGGAGCTCGCTGTCTACTCCACGAGTCGCCACAGCTTCGCCTACGCCACTTGTATATAGACAACAATAGCGCCCAAGATTTGCCCTTCGCGTAGTTTCATTGAACCTTCCAACTTCACTTCGTGGCCTGTGCTAAAGAAGCGTGTCTTAACTAATTCCTTTGAACTCATTTCAGCTATTCTACCTCTCGATATCTCCTCACCTTGCACCTTTTCTTTCTTTTCCTCATCCCATGATCCTTTCCCATGTCGTGGAAGTGCAGCAGTGCTCCTTCATTCTTCATAACGACTATAACCAAGCTGCCAACCAATAAAGCAAGCACCTTCATGGACTGAGACCGTGGAAGCTCCGTTAGCACCTTAAGGCTGTCTTTATCCTGAGAACCCTCGGGAATATTCAGAGACTCGGCTAATGCTTCTAGGCCCACATTCGGAGACAGACCAAGCACCTCTCTTACCCACTCACTATCTAATAATAATAAACCGGACTGGCTTATTATCTGAATGAGATCGGAAAGAGAGGAGGTAGCCCAAATCTTCCAATAGGCGCATACGAAAGGTTCTGAAAGAATTGAAAAAGCTCTGAAAAAGAAACAACCCGACCTGAGGAACTACCAACAACGGAAGAACTAGCAACAGCGGGAGAAACCTTTTCTAACCTCAGCTTCACCCCCTTCCTCGGGATTCTTTCTTTGATGATATGCCCTAAGCCCCTTTCAGAAGACCGAAGTCATTGGTGCTTTGCATAAGGGGTAAGCGCGCCATAAAGACTATTGGTACCTATCATAGACTTGACTCATTTTATGGGCTTGAATTCCTTTCCCCGAGTTAGAGGGGTTTTCTGAAGGTCTTCCTCAAGGGCCACTTGGTTCTCAAAAAGACTGTTACCCCCGGCCAGAGTAGAAGTAGGCAAACGGATGTTTCTGGGGGAACTACGGGAGACGGAGACAGGTGGTTAGGCGATATTCTAACTTCTGGCTCATCGCAATTCCATTTCTTAAAGTGCAAGTCCAGTTTTCTCTTTTTATGAAAGTGAAAGTCAGGTTAGCCCCTTCTTTCAATTCCAAAGATGCTCTCAAATTGCTGTTAAAGATTATTTTACCCTAAGGCTTCTCGCGGTCAGGCAAGCGTGGCAGAGCGTAGCATGTATCCAGCCATCCGAACTACTTACTGAAGGGCAAGCACCAACGAATTACTCACTTCATTCACAGCGCGGGGGAGAGACAGAGAGGGGCCAGTAATAACTCACAGCCGGGGTAAAAAGGTCCTACTTCCTTACTCACTCAAGTCATTGCTTTGACCGAACCATAGGCCGAAAAGAAAACATTTTTTAGATACTTGTTACAGGCCTGACCAAGAGCGCAAAAGAGCTTTATTTATAATTAGAGTAAGGGCA
Organism: Scalesia atractyloides; assembly: GCA_947069175.1. Classification (NCBI taxonomy): domain Eukaryota; kingdom Viridiplantae; phylum Streptophyta; class Magnoliopsida; order Asterales; family Asteraceae; genus Scalesia; species Scalesia atractyloides. The sequence goes on from CAMTDV010000154.1 coordinate 21,092, forward strand.
CGCCATTTGCAATGCCTTTTCTTGCTTTCGACAGGACCCCCTTCCGACAGGATAAAAAAGATTACGTCAATGCCAATTGCCAATGATATAGAGTTTCTAGCGATTACGACTATAAAGGGCAGGAGATGAATGAAAGAATCGTACTGCAACTGCTGAAGAGAGATCAGAGCTAGTACTAGAGGAAGCGATAGCGGACAAAAGAGCTCAAAGCCTTAGATTTCATGCCGACTTTGGATCAAACCGCTTTCTTTGGCAGAGCACTAAAATCAGTAGAGACACAGGGAATATGGCAGCTAAAAAGATCTCTTTTGTGTGAAACATACTTGTCTGATCCATTTGAGGAAGACTTATCTTCTTCCGCTGTGAACAAATCCCCGGCATCATGATCCGCTGCTCAGATGCATCTATAATAACGAACAGCGCTTCCGCAAGCCATTGGGGGAAATTCCAGAACTTCCATTTTCTTTCTTCTACACTAGGAACATAGTCGCGGTTGTCGCTTCGCTTCCTTTGCCACCGGCCATCGAGATCAAATCAGAGCTCAAACCTAGATTGCGCGAGATCTTTAAACGAGGAAATTCAATGATAGAGCAAGCGCGAGCCAAAGAGAAAAAGAGCTCTTCCAAATCGAATAAAGAAGGGGTCAGCTGAGCTCTAACTGGTTAAACCCGCTTTGGTGGCCCGCCCCAAGTCTTGCCCATAGCTGACTTCTTTGCTAGATGATATCGAATAGTACGACTAGAGTTCAATCCCTCAGAAAGTCATAGTACGACTACAGGGAAAGAGATCTGAAAGTAGCCTTTTACCCCGTTATTCGATGGTGAATGCAGCCTAGCTCTCCCCGTTCAATAGGCTAAGCCTATCCCTTTGCCGTAAAGCTAAGACAGAACTCAGCTAGGACCGAAGAGAGGATTGCCAACCGGATGAAAACCGAAGAGAGCATTGCCAGTTTCATTCCAGTCTTTTCTCAATTGAGAAGTCAACCAACAGGTCAATCCTTCCCTTATATCATATCCATTTTACACAGTCTTTGTTTAAATAGTGTAAATAGTGCGAGACTTTCAACTAATGAAATCTAAACCAGCTAGTTCAGTCAGATACCGGCTAAGCAACCTCTAAAGCAGCTATCGGAGCAGTAGCAGCTTGAAATTCGCATACCAAAGACGATGGAATTCCCCACTTTCTAATGCAATACGGCAAAGCTTAGGGAGTCAGCTAGTCCAACATCAGTCATTCTAATGGAATATCTGGAATATCGAACTAGGAATTGAAAGACTTTCTTTCTTTATATACGAGTCAATTACATACCGGAAATATCGAGCAGTAAATGCTATACCGGAAACGCGATATCTAAAGTCAATCTCAGTGAATTCCGTACCAAGCAGTCCAACCAAAACCTAACAGTATATCAGATCTATCCTATAAAGGTAGTCCAACACAAGTAATCGATACTACGCCTTCGACCTTTGAGAAGTTACTTTGTGAAATAGGATTGATCCCTTGTACAATTTCTTCATTTTAGATAGCTAGAGCTAAGCCTGTCCTAAGAATGAGTCGGGTAGTTGTTCCGTAACACCGCTAGTCTACGACTACTAGTCGTTCCATTGTTGCACCACCCCAATGTGTGTTGCGTAGTAACTGCCTAGCTGTCTGTTACGTTGTCAAACCCTTCCGAACAACCACCTCTGACGCAGAGACTACGAGTGACGGACAACTAAACGACAACGAGTGGTTGCTTTACCGTCTTGTTCCGTCGCATCAAAGAATCCGTCGATTCCAATTCCACTATAGGAAGTGCTGTTATGATATATTTTCCTTCTCCTCTTCATTAATAGCCTGGGAACTGAGATTCTTAATTAGAGTATGGCAGGTCCGTCTTTGACCTTTGACCGGTTCGGGTTCGGGACTCGTTCTATGACCGTACTCCTATGTTTTGGGAGTCTGAGAAAGCTCTTCGTCCGCATTCCTTCTATCAGGCCAAGCCTAACAAGCCTTGGAAGTCGGCTAAGGCGCAATGCTCCCTATTTTCCGTGCTAGCTTTTGGGTCTGCTAGCGCTTCGATGCTTTCGATTCTTCTTTCCTAGGCTATTTCGTACGTGTAAGCTTTCGAAGTCGTATATCGAATGAGTGGATATCAGGAATGGTCCCACATCCTCCCTTTCTCCCTTCATGCTAAGACCACTTTGTGTACCGCGTCTTCTATCGCTATCTACAGTGATTCTCCCGTCTAACCGGAGTGAGGACTCAGCAGGAATAGCCGGACGCGAGAGAAAGACAAAAACAAGGGTTCTCGCGGCCCTATCGAATCCGTTCCCGAGTTAAGGTCACTTCACAAGTTGCCTTCTCTGGTCTTGCGGCGCACTCACTCCCTTTCCTTCCGCTCACTTCTGGACCCTTCGCTCCCGGTTAGTGCTCTTTGGCCCGGTCTATTCTGTCTGATATGATATCATATAGCCAGGAAAAAGGGATCTACTAGTCATCGCCTTTGAGCTGGGAAAAGCATTTACCTGGAGTCGGCTATTCCTGATTCAGCAAAGGAAAGAAGCCTTGATCCCAAGACTAGCTGCGTCTTTTTCGACTAGTGAGTTGTTGCCTAGCCTTGGTCACTGAACTCGGTCACTGAAAGACCTTTCGAGTCGAACTATAGTGGATAAAATAGCTGCTTATTCTTCTTAAACGGATCCATCTTCTTTCGTTCCTAAATCAAGAAAAAAGCTTTTGTCGGCTCTGAGGCTGAGGAAAGCCGCTGACCAAAACCTAGCGTTCGCACCCCTTTCGAAGCGGAATAAAGGGAAAAGTGAGTTGCAAGTCGAGAAAGAGAGAGAACTGCCTAAAAGGAGAAGTCAAAAAATGAGTCCTCGTAAAGCCTAAGGTAAGGAAGGCAGTTCACCAGGTAAGGCCTCCCATCCGCTAGTTGGTCGGTTAGGTCGAGAAGAAAGGGATTCCTTTGAAAGAAAGGGAACGAGTGGAGTATACGAAGCGAAAAGGGAAGGTGGGAGGGGGTAAGGTAAAGTTGAGATAGGATCGTAAACCGCCACCCTTCCGCATCCGGTTGAGCCGATTGATCGAATGGCCTCATCAACAATAAGGTGGACTTCAATTGACGCGATAAGGTGTTAGAAGCACCCTGACGGGCCAGGGTATGCCGATGGATGGAGGCGGCTGCATGCTGCATCTAAGAGTTTAGTTCCATGAGACTGAATAACATGGCCTGAAACGAAGTCAACTCACTTTGCTTAACACAGGGCAGCAGAGCAGGACTTATTTCTCACCCTCACCCGTCATCCAACATGGTTCGCACCAGCGTTATTTGACTCGCTTAGTCCATCGCTGCTTGGCTCTACTTCAACCACTACAACCTGATGGTTCCCTTGCAGCTAAAAGAATGCGATAGAACACCTTTTCTGACATCAGGAGATGAAAGCAGTCAAGCAGGCAACAAAGTCGACTATTCGTCTTCACTTCCTTAAAAGTGCTAAAAAGAGCCCCTGCGCGCAGACCCATCCCCAAAGGACTAAACGCATTCAGTTATCTTTCAAAGAGCTTATTCGAGAACAACCTATTCTAAAAGCAACCTATTTGAATTTGAAAACAGCTTCTTTTAGGGATGACTATTCTGCAGCGGTAATTGCAAACAGAAAGGGAGCACCGCTTACTCAAGCACTAGTACCGTCTAAGCATCCCACAGCTGATGAAAGAGTACCGGCAACTGGTTGAGCTTCTATTCTAGGATCAGATCTGCAGCTCTTGCAGTAACAGCTTAGGGGGGATTGGTTTGAATAGCCCTATTGACCAGGAGAGTAAGCATTACCGCAGCTTTTCCTCTGTTGCAGGTATGAAGTGAGTTCCATACCATGAAAAAGATTGAAATAGGACCAGGAAGACAACCCACCACTGGTTCTTGCTTGC
>CAMTDV010000154.1:30000-40204 GCA_947069175.1 Scalesia atractyloides
CAATTTTTTTTAGATGAATTTGACCGAGCTTTCTAAGAACAGTTTCCAAAAATGCCACACGCTCGTTATGATTATGAAATTTGCGTTCCTCTTGGGATTGGAAAATGGAAGGAATTTCATGTACCCAAATGGGAGGAGTTATTGAATGGACTAGGTCTTGTTGGAAAGGTTATGTGTTTAGTCCCGACCCAGTTACTTGTATTGGGGCTTTCATATCTGTGGACGATAATGGCTTTATTCAGATTATTGAAACCGGTTCTTTGGAATAGTTGTTTTTGATAAGGGCTTAGTTACATTTTTTGTTCAAATATGCATATCTTTATACCTACTTTTCGACCCAAGACCTTACCTTAATCACCGGAAAACCCCTTTTTTTATTTCAAGCTCAGTGGTAGAGCGGTCGGCTGGTAACTGACTAGTCGGGCGTAGGTTCGAATCCTACTTGAAAAGCTTCCCTGGACTTTTTTGACTCTCTGCTTACTCCAGCCGTAAGTAAACTCGTAGAATGGGATGTCATCCACTGACTCCTAATTGCGAGAAGAGAATTTCCCTCCTAAGTCATCCGAAAAAGAGGAGGCCTAGCTATGAAAAGGCTCCACGGATGACTGGGGCTTAGGGCAAAAGAAAAGGAAGATCGTCTTGACTCTCTTAACTATGGGAAAATCGTTAGAATGTAAACGAAACACATGCTTCACTCTCGCTTTCAGTATTTTGACAAGAGGGGCCGAGTTGATTGAGTTGTCCTCTCAAAAGAAGAGACTGGCTAGAGATCTCTTTATCAAAATCTTTGGAACAAATGGTTGCCCATGAATCTAGGTACCAATTAGGATCATAATATTATAGCTAGGAAAGATGCATTGCAGCAAAGGACCAGGGGAGCTTTAAAACACCTGGATATGAGCGATCAGATCGATGCTAGCATTTTATAACTTACCCATCTTTTCCCACCAACCTGTGTTATCTAGCGCGGTCTTGCTAAAGCTAAATCTCCCTCTCGACACGAGAAAGCTCAAAGCAGTCTAGCTAAGCCAAGTAAAGCTGTGCCAGATACGGATGAAATCGTTGGTGATTCTATTTCTTTATTCCGGATTCCGGATTACATCATCGAATAAGGCCTTTGCCTTCTTTTCACCGGGGATGTCTCGGTCAATTTTTGATTCCTGATAAAATGCACTTTTAAGTATTTTTGCAGACACGTCTTTCACTATTATATCCAAGTATTCGACGGAATACTTACTTTCCAGACTTTCAATAACTTCCTGTAGCCGGTAAGGAGCGAGAGGGCGCCTGTGCACCTCCTATTAATAAGATCGCCAAATTGGTTTTCACGAGTAGTCACCAAATTACTCAGCCAGTCGGAATCGTATTCTATGTGTTTTTCTTGCTTCTTCCCAAACAGCATCTTGGCTAAGCTCTAATGGGGTTTGACCTTTGGCCTGTTCAAGTGCGTCTCCTCTGCTTCCCCCACGAAAAGCGCCGGTGATCACTATGCTCTCGCCTTTTCTTTCTGCTTTCTTTCCTTACCTTGTGTGGGATTATGGGTTACTTTTCTGTTAGAAGGTGATGACTCAGGATCTTCCTTATGGATAAGATCTATAGATGCTTGCGCTGCGGGATCACGCGGGAGGGTGAGACTCTTTTATTAGCTACTAACTTGACAGATTCCTGGTCGAAGCGGGCTAAGCTGCTATAAAGAGCGAGAACCAGCTAAGTTGAAGATGATGGGAATTTTCCAATTCGATTGGGTACTTATCGCGGACCCTGGAGAATCTTCGTATTCTGTCTACATCATCTGTATCTAGTAAAGGATTGAAAAACTGGGGTCTACCCTTCTCCCCTACGTACTGATTGAAGAGGAGGGGTTTGAGTGGACTATCTTACGGGAATGGGTTAAGAGCTGGTTACGGCCAGTACTATGGAACAAAACCGTCGAAAACAGTCTTTCTAAAATAGACCAGATATGCCGAATCTGAGCTGAGAGATGCTAGGTCTCGTCTAAGCCCTTTTCGCGTCTCCGCATGTGGAAAGTTCCAGTTTTTCTTCCAGATCTATCAAGCCTCATACAGATCTTATTAAAATATGAGGTAAACGACATCACATACGGTATTCTTGCTTATCCAAAGCCGTTCAGTGGTGAATCGGTGGATCAGAGATGCCTTCCGTCGATCGACTGTAGTCGAGAAAAACATAGGAATGCTGTGGTGGATGTCTAGCTGCAATCTTTGGTTTTGTCTGGCCTCGACTAGAAAGTCTCAAATCACTACGAAGGATAAAGTAGGTAATGCAATTCGCACTCGAATTGGCAAAGTTGTGGGTATCACACCCTGGATAAAAGAAAGTTCGGAAGGTTCATCAATTCGATCCACCGGTCGAGCGTAATTGTCTTCTATTTAATATTCCAAACTATCTCACCGGCCTTTCATCCCTACCCTATCGTAGGAAATTGCGTATGAAAAGGAGTCTAATTTGTTTGGGGTGAACTTACTGTTCCCGGCTTTACCTCATAGAGGTAGAAAGGCTGATTTTGAGTACAAAGTCGAGGTAAAGGGCTTCCACTCGGTTAGCTTCCTCTGCTTCCGGTGGTGTGGGACTGATGCAAGTGCTTTTGGGTTTTCAATCACGTGTTTTGTAGTCCCGAGTGGGGACAGTGTTTTTATTCATTATAAAGTTTCCTCCTATTCATATCTTCTATGTCTTAAGCATAGTTTCGTAAGCTCTGAATTCCTCTAGTTAGCGTATAAGATCTTCTTCTATTCTACGACCTCCGAATAGGTAAGAGAAGGAATTCGGTTCACGAAGGGTAAAATCATCACAAATTCTTTTTCCCTGAGACTCCTCTCTCTGTCTTCTTACCTTTAGTCTTCGATTTCAGTCATTGAATTCTGGGTTTTGAGACCTAATTTTTGCTTGATAGCCCACTGCCTTTGCTTTCCTTATGAAATGGTAGAAAGTAAAGTTCCATTATTGGACTAAGAAAGAGATTATTACCTTAAGGCCTTTCATTAGAGTAAGAGGTGCCTAGCGCTCTTTGCAAAAACCGCTGTTGGAGATAGGAATGAAGCCTATTTCCCTTACAAGAAGATCAATAGGATTGGAAGAGAAAGATGTCGATTCAGAAGGCTACTTAATTCTTTCGAGTAAGCAAGCGCATTAAAGCCCCTTTTCAACTACCTCAAGTAGGGTGATGATAGCCGAGACCCATGGTAATCGTCTTTTTTAGCTTAAATAGAGGCATTGTAGAATAAATCTCGATAAGAGGTCTATCATGCTTATTCGGAAAACGTAAGGAAAGTCTTCAAAACCTTCCTCATTGCAGGAACCAGAGCAACCACTGGTAAGTATCCATTGAAATCTCTCTTTTAGTGCCCGGTTTCCTTTAATTCCAGCAAACCCTCGTAGCTTCATTAGGCGACTCCGGTGATAGACTAAGAGAGTCGGCTAGGTAGTACACAATGAGGATTCCCCGCCTGAAAAAAAAATAGGAAAGCTCCTTTCCTTAAGGGCCTTTCATCAGAGTCCCTTCTTTTACCGGGTATTTATTCTACATCCATTTCAGGTCACACATGGCTAAGCTCCTGGGACAGGGAGAGGTAAAAAGGCATAGCATAGCTTTCAGGGAAACTCCTTCAGATGTATTGGAAATGGAAATACAGATCAAATACCTTCTGAGGCGGTGTTCCCTACATACAGTCATACAGTACGGAGGGGAAGAGAAGAAGGGCTGGGCTAGGCACATAAGGTGGGGTTAATTGTCTTACAGGCAAGCTCTCGGGCTTCTAGTACCGATTTATAAGCCACTGCTTACTTCGACGTTTTTCCATTTCCCATAGAATCTCCCTCCAAATGGCGCTTGTTCATGCGTCTGTCGCCGTAGCAGCTAAAATAACGGAGGAAGGAGGAGGGGGAAAAGTGGGTATGTGGCTTTCCCCTTAGGAAGGTTTCTTTACATCTAGTGAATGATCTAGTGAATGAAGGTCGCATATGCGCTGCAAGAATCGTCTGTTATAGAATTCGCTGCTATTGAACTAAACGAAGGGGAGATAAATAGCATATTAAAAGGGCAAGCAAGACGCCGCAGATAAGAGAAGACAGGAAAGATCAGAAGCAAGAAATGCCCTGGTTTCAGGAATAATTTGATGTGCACAGAGGACTCATCTTTCAACAGCATGTCCGAAAGGACGTTCATTCAACGGCATTAGCGGTCTAGGCTCTTCGGAAGCAGAGCATAGGATAGGCTGCTGGTAAGACCAATAGGCTATTAGATGGGATAGGGAGGCAAAACCGGTAATCCTTTGTCCAAGATCCTCTCGGACTGTTGAATAAAGGCAGGGAAAAAGCTTTCACCAGGTCCAGGAATCGGTATTAGCTCTGTTTTCGCTGTTCTAGAGTCGGTAGTTTTAATTGCTCGTGTTGAATCAGCCGGGAGATTCGGATGAAAGGTTCTCGAAATGGAAGCTCTGTACCAAGGGTAGAGGAGAAGAGAAGCAAGCCACCTTCCCAAGCTAATCAAATCATCTCTGTCAACAATTGGTTTACATTCATTCCCCGTGAACAGAGTGACTGGTGGATCAGACGCTGGCTTTGATGGTAACAGTGTCAATTAACATTGCCTTGCAGCACAAGGTACGAGAATCACTGTGATCAAGTGCAGGGCAGCAGAGTAAATACTAGTTTATTTTTTCTTCCAATTACTGCTGCGGTTGCTGTTGCTGGGCTAAACCATTCATCCTTCATCCACCGATCACCAAATCGGCTTAGCCGAGACCAAATCCACTTTCTTTTAGAGTGATTAGCTCCGTCATGCCTTGCTGCTCTGCCCCTAGCCCTTTCTTAGCTTCGTAGCCCCATTCTTCCATCATCTTCCACTTGAGGTTCCTTTGGAGATTCCTCCTATCCTAGGGGTGAGCTTTCTTGGCTTCACTCTAGAGTCCAGGGGACGTCGAAGACGGATACGTATGTTTCTCCTCCAGATCCTGAAGATGAGCATCTTGGCCTTTGAGGCCTGTCTACCTCTCTCGGAGGAGACCGTCGTCGATGTGATCCAGAATGACGTTCCGGAACGCCAAGCAGTTGACCGCGGAGTGGTTTGTGAAATTGTGCCACTTGCTGTATTCCTTCTTACCGATTTATTCCTTTGGTTAGCGGTTTCTGATTTACTGGCATTTTGCCGCGATCGCGTAATATCCAATTCTCGATTCGTCAAATCGCCCTCTCTTGGGCACCGATTTCTCTGGTATTGCTGGTCCTACTTTCCTCTGTAAAGCAGGACACGTTAGTGGTCGGTTTCCCACAATCTCCACTACGTTGGAATCAGCTTCCATGTTGGGATCGTAATAGTACGTTCACTGAGAGGAAGCCTTCCTCTGACTCACCTCTTTCGGGCAATCCACTCATTCTTGTACCTGACACAAGTCTTTCTATAAATCTACTTGTTTCTGGGCTAAGAGAAGTACTTTTGTTTGTTGCCGTTGAATTATCTAAATAAGTACTTGTTTGCGAGAAAGTTTATGACATAACTTCTTGTTGTTGTATCCGGCTCGCTTATCGCTCTAACTACTACGAGTAACTAGCTAACATTCGTACTTGTTTCCTAGGCTTCAGATGTCTCATTATGGGAATGTGGATTGACCCAGGATCTTTCTGTTCGAAGCTACCCATTGGCCGGTGAGGAGGCAGGCCACCCCTTAGTCAACTCCACTGAATAGCTGCCAAGGCCTGGAACGAGTACGACTAGGAAGATCAATAGAACCTAAACTTAGGTATGCACTTGCTGGCTGGTCTCATTGAATGGCTTGTGATAGGAGTGCCCTAAGGCTTTTGAAGGGCTTTATTCTTGAACTCGAAAGGGGGCGATCCCAGACCTACACCCGACTAAATGGAATTTCTTCTTGATTGAAGTATTCCATCAAAGCCCGATCTCTGTCACTGTAAATGCTGGCTTCCTAAGCAATGAACGACGAATTCGTCTCTTCGTGAGACAGTTCGGGGGATGGGAGCCGAAAAAAGAAGCCTTTTCTGCCCGCACTACTACTTACGTCATTTCTTGCGGGCTGAGGCGAAAGGGCGCTTTGGGACCGATTTAAAGCAGTTTCGCCCCTTCGTAAAACTAAAAATTGATTAAGAGAAGGCGAATACCGATCAAAAGGTTTGGTATCCTTGTCCTACTCCTATTCTACGGTATTCAAAAAATCGGCATGTCTTAATGCCTTTGACCGGGGAATATCCCCCGCAGCAAAAACGAATAATGAAATAAGAGAAGAAAGGTTTTGGCATAAGCTCACACGGCATAGGGTTCAAAGGGCTTTTCTACTCATAAACTCAGGGGTCGGATTTCCACTTCTTTCGGGCACTTTCTTTATATTAGTTTCGTCTAACTATCGCAGGTTCGGATGATTGATTCGCCCGAACTCCAATTTGTTCTGGGTTAAGTCCCATACGTATTTGCCTTACTTCTTCGATCCGGGAAGACAACCCAAGCTAGAGAAGTAAGACTTCATTTTGGCTTTCCTTGATCAACAGGCCGTCAATCCTTTCTTCGACCTCAAGAGATTGAACAAAGAAGCCCCATTGATTGGATATGGTTCCATCTCCCAGTGGTGAGCAAACAACAGCCCCCCGATCAGCTAAGCTAGAGAGCAGATATCCTACTCGTTCTTGCATTACGCGCCTGAACGAACAGAACGCACAATGCCTCTGATTTATACGAAACACTGAGAGAACCAAATCAAATCAAAGAAAGGTGTGGGAGATTCTTTTCGTCGTTTTCATTCGTGCCCCATCCTCCAATGGTGCATTCACTCCCGCCCTTAAGAGTTATTGCTTCAAGTTAACTTGCCTTGCTAATGCTAGCTTGCCTTCTATTATTACTGTCCAGAGCGGGGAAGAAGCACTACTGAAGGTCATTACTGTGAAAGACCGTCTTATCGATCTTTCTTTTGAAAAGGCCTATAGAAAGCCCGCGAGTTCTTCCTCCTTGATTCGTTCGTTGGTCACTCACTCTCTTTAGAGTCGTTTAACACCCAGACTTTCAGGAAAGACAAGAGGGAAGGTTTCTTTATCACAGTCACCGAGACCGAAGCGGAGGGGGGGATCTTGGTTTAGCCATTCACTATCGAAGCGAAAGTCAAGCCACCAACCATCGAACCGATATTGATTGACCTACTAATCGGAGAGTCGAGAGACAGAGACAGGAAAGCGAAAGAAGGGCCCCGTTAGGGTTAAGAGTGATCCACCAGTCTTCAAATCTGTTCAGCTGGGAGTGGAAATAGTTAACAATGACTTTCGCCTTCCACGGCATGGAGAATTCACCAGTAATTATGTTAACTGCAACCAAAGAGTTCGCGATTCAATTCAGTCTAGATCCGCTTTCTAGCTTTCTTGTGGGCCAGTAACCTTCCTCACCGACCTTGGTTCCTTCCGAGGTCGTCTAATTCATTAGGATATGTCCTCACTCCGAAGAAGGGGAAGTGGCGGCCCACTGACAACAGAGGGAATTTAGTATGGTAAAAAGCAAGAACAAGAAAACAAGGAAGTCAAAAAGTCAAAACTAACTCTAACTAACAAACAGTACTTGAATCTTACTTATTTGAAATTGATGCAAAACATTTCTCAATGCCCGCGGAGAGATTAAGCCTTTGTGTGCTCTTTCTGGATGGATTTTTGACCATCTATCTCCATGGGTGAATGCTTCCGGCTGGTATATTATTATACCATGTGTAGGCTCGGCCTGTTAAGGACTTAGAGAATTATCGTAGTCGCAGGTTTGCATTTTCTTCATGTTCGCCAAGTGCTTCGAGGAAGCGGGAGATATGCTCTCTGGCGTTGCCACGGCCGTTGTAGAGAGTCAAAGTGGGGTGTCCTTTTGGGTAGGGCATGTGTTGCAGCTCATTTGGTATGGCGGGTAATGTTCATAGGTGAGGTCATCAGGTTGCTTCTTTGAGCGTTCTTGTTCGAGTAGGCGTGTAAGTTCTGCTACTGTGACGAATTCCTGGGTTGTAACAGCAGAGGCATTGGGTTTTTCTGTACAACGGCTGGTGGTACTCTTGGCGCCAGAGGTGATTGGGGTTGGGGCTCTTGGCGGACTTCGGCTGCAGAGGCCTCTGGCGTCGTTTTCGTCAGGCTCGGTTTGAACTAAATTGTTGGAAGAATTGCATCATCTTTTCATTGTTCTGTGCAAACGCACGACTGAGCAGTTCTGCGACTTCTTACTCGGGCCGCCAGGTGCCCGAGGTGGAGATGGCATCTCGTGCTCAGAAAGTTCGTCGTCAGTACGTTCTTGCTCGTCAACTTCGTTTCCTGGGTTCACTCGGTCCGTTGGCTATTTTCTCTTTGCCATTCACTTGTGTAGTCACCTACCCACTGGAGTCGCCAAATGTAGAAGGTGGATAAGGCTAAGTATTACGTAGAGAATGAGGCTGATGTCTTGGAGTGGTGAGGTGGCTCAGGAGGTCGCCTAAACCGAATGATGGCCGTACGATCACCCTTGGGTCAAGCGGAGGGCAAAGAAAGAGACAAAGGTCCGGAGATGAGGGGGAGTGAAGCCGAGAGATAACCTGGGGAATCCCAAAGAAGAAAGGTATGATGTAATTTCTGTCCTGGGGCCAGCTATTTATAGGCATAGCAGGTCAGAGAAATGTCGGAACCCAAGATCGTTATGCTGACGTGTCATAGTTTGTTAGAAGATCAGCTGGCAGAATCTTCCGTACGAAACTGTCTGACACGCGTGGTCTCGAACTCTCGGCAACCTTCCTGGCGGCGCCAGGTGTTCAGCCAATCATCTTATTCCCGAGGAGATTCATATTCCCACCTATCCTAACGAAGGAAGCAATAGAACCGCTTCCCGCTACTAAGGAAGTAGCTCGGAGTCGGTTTGACTGGAGGAGATTACCTCTTGCGAGAATAGAGATCTTTCAATTCCCGACTCCATCAGTATTCACTGGAATGCGGCTATGACAATAAAGAGTGTGACCTGACGGGCGAACATGATCTTTACATAACCAAGAGTTTGGTCGGTTCTCCGATCCACCTTGAATGAGCTATCCTTGCCCCTCGAATGAGTAGATCGGCGATACAGGAATTGGAGTGAATGAGGCCCAACATAGAATTCTTTCTCGGAGGTTCGCCCGGCGCCTCTCTTCTCTGGATCCGCTCGATTTGACATCACGCGGGGGCCATCCATTGAGGCTATCGAGGTCTAGCTCGTCTCTTACAGTACAGCCCTCACTCGAAGTAAGGATTTCAGGGGGTTACTGACCAGATAGATCTATTGAGTGAGAGAAAGTGGCCTATAGCCCTCTCTAAAACTGATGAATCAAAGCCTATCGTCTCAGCCTTTCCAGCAGCCTAATCCGATAAGCCTAAACATGGTCCAAGGAGTTCTAACAATCGGGGAAGCCTTTGCCCTTGCTTTAGTTGACCCGAAAGCAGGTAGTTCAGTTCCTGACCTCGGCTCATTCCCTTCAGTTTTGAAGTGAAAGCGCGGTTACGGGTTTCCTTTTGTATCAGCATTGGCGATTGATTTCTCCTTCTCATCCGGTCTATATCGAATGACCTTCTTTTTTGCTCTGGCTGCTATTGACTTGACTACATTGTCTCACTGAGGAGTGTTTTCTCATATCATAGAGGAAAGAAAGATGGGCCGAATCATGCAGGTGGAAATTTCTGTGATCACCTATGATATATCTGGTTGTTCTCTCTCCTCCTCCTTCTCTATGTTCCTTACCTTCCACCTACAAAAGCAAGAATGCAATCTCGAGTACGTCCCTCTTATCTTATTTCGGAGAAATTGAATAAGAAAGTGATGTTCGAAAACACTGATGAAGTAGAGTCAGTCTGAGGATTGGATCCGGGGGAACATAGATTTCCTATCGGTCTTGACCTTCTCAGAGACTTGCCAAGATAGGGATCTGCTCTTATATTATAGATATTATAGACGATATTAGAAAAGGAACCCCTCTCTCTTTCCTTTCTGTGCGCTCTCTCTTCTGTCATGTGCTTAAATAATTGAAAGTAAAAAAGACGTGATCAACTTTCTCGATCTGCTTCAGACTCATCACTCTAATGTCTCGTCCAGGTCGGGGGGTGAATTGGGCCCTCTGAATGAATGGTGAACCAGTCCTACGAGTGGGTTGATCCGCCGCAATTATTGTTATATATATATAGTCCTGACCCGGAAAGGTACTAGACATGGGTCACGCCACCTTGT
>CAMTDV010000155.1:0-65494 GCA_947069175.1 Scalesia atractyloides
TATAAATCTTCATTAATCTTCATTACTGACTATTTAATATTTCATTTATTCAATTCGTCTGATGCCCGTTACAACCCAGTTTTGTTTAATATACATTTGTATCTGGTTGTTAATTTGAAATTTAGACTTATTAATATGCAATTATCTAAAATAAAATAAAGTTAAAAAAATCCATGTCTTAATATTTCTTAACACTTTTTTCGAGTTATTTGACCCGCAAACCCACAAACACCTTGAAATAATCACCACTGTGTGTATATGGAACTGCATGTGTTCGTTCTTGTGATCATCACCAGAAGAACAATAATATATAACTTCACTTACATTATATAAATCTTGGTGATCGCCATAGCTATGTCTGAAACAATCACAAGAAGAACATATAATCACAGTCAACTTAACTTAATCAACAAGTACTGCAATCATGGCGATTTATTAAATTCCCAACAAAACCCAAATCAATTTTGAATTTATATATTTTAGATTTGAATTCAGAAAGTCAATTACAGAATTTAAGGGGGTGAATTTTGATGATGCAAATACTGATTCATCGTATATAATCAAGATGGATACGTAGAGTGTATCGATGAACCCTAATTTTAATTTAAATATTAGATTTTAAAGTCTAGTGTTGTAGCAGCAATTGGAATAGCAAAGGGGCCCTTAACATTTGGGTAAAAACCCGGCCACTGTTCAAATGCCTAATTATCCTATTGGGCATAGCCAATATATCCAACATAGATCACTAAATCTAATACAATTCTTATGATGCATCACAAAGCCCAATATGTTGCGTGGCCTACACTCCTGGCCCAAGAATAGAAAAATATTTATGCACATGGGAAATTTGAATATCATAAAAAAGATTGCCAGACAAATAACCAAAAAATAATAAAAACGCCAATAAAAAACCAAAAATAATTTATTTATATAAATCGTTTGCCCGTAATTACCGCTTGACTAAATAAAGTTTGCTCGATCAATAGAAATTCAATTGCTACTGCGGGTTAACTTGGGTCAAGACGAACTCAGTTCATGTTGACACCTCTTTAACTAACGACTGCCACTTTCACCAAGTGTTTCATACGGGATATGTATGTTGCTAAAAGTCTTTTTCAATGGGAACAACTATCTAAAAATATGGTGCTTTTTACTCTCGTAGTCTCGTGTCTTTGAGGTTTTTCATGCTCAAAGTTATCTCTATGTATGTTGGTTATTTCTTCAGTATTTTAGTGCCGATTATAGTTGCAACGTAGTAGACCTTATTTACCTCCTACAAAACGCACAACATCAATTAAATGAGTTTAAGAAATAACACATATGCTTCATTATTCTTGTTCAAATTTACAACTTAATTAAATCTATCCTATCTAATAAAGTTCATACCTAGAGGACATATGGCATCCATCTAGGGCCTCTATACTCTATTTTCCCATCAAAAATCACTAGAAATCCCTTTGGTGTATCCTATTTGGACTATCCACTGGACTAAAACGGGTCAAAATTGCTATCATATATAAACTTATAACTCGGCTCTTTTCATTCTTTACCTCACAATCTCACTGCGTGGATTAGGGTTTTCACTCTTTCTCTTTCAATCAAACAATCCAAGGTATATGTTTCTCAAATAATGTTCCGAATTCCGGTTAACTTCTTCAATTTTTTGTATTAAACTTCTTGATTTTATCATTATGTTCGCCGATCTGTGTTTATATTTCAACTGATATGCTATTTTGATGTAATATGTGGTTTTAGGTTTTCAATATGCAATTGGTTCATCAAGGTATGTAATTTGTATCATCTTTCGATTTTTTTGTTGTTCCATATATTTCCTCTTTGTATGGTAAAAATTTTGTATCCGGTTGATTTCTTTTTAGGGTTTGTAAGTTTGTATCCATTGATTGTTTTTTATGGTTTTTCAATTTTTTTGTTGTTCCATAGATTTCCTCATAACCAAGTTGCGTAGACAGTGGGTTAGCGCGTCGGGAGAATGGGGCAGTGTCGGTGACGACTAGAGAGGCCGTCGGCGACGCCCCTTCTGTGTTACCGACGCTAGTCTTCCTTGTTTAAGCTTACATAACCCGTTTCCGATTTCTATACAAACCCGAACTGACTCATAATGTCCCCGTAGCATTCCATAACATTAAGTAAGCTTTCCGTATCCCTTTTAACAATTTACCCCATGACCACTTAATCAAATCTATACTTCTAATATTATTTCTACATTTTGACCCGTTCACTTCTATTATGAATTTTGAACGTAAACGACAACCTATGACTTATCACAACAACACGTACCTTGATTCTTACCCTTATTCGTAATTCCATACATAATCCCCTGAATTTAACATAACAATATTCGTTTACAAAAGAAGAAGTGATTCCGGAAACCACTTACCTTAGTGTCCGTTTTAGCATCCGTTAAGTTGCCTCTTTTTGACCCGTTATCTTTTCATGCTCCCATCCGCCTTGACATGATTCCTACACTTTCATGTCATAACATTCACATTCTTGTTAGTATACATGATTGTACATTTTAACGGTCGTATCAAATGCATATCTCACATTTGACTTTCATTAGTCAATTCTAACAAGCATAAGGCATATCCCCACTATCATATCTTTTCAACTCATATAATTCATTACGTCATCATATATAACACACATGATCTAATACACACCATATGACTTTCTATAGCATTGCAATTGTGACAAAAGTGTAACCTTGCTACTTATGGATAGTTGACTTTCCGAAAGTCAACGACTTATCGTACGAACTTTCAACTTAACCTCATACATTCGTGTCATCGTAGTAGGTCATACAAATGACACTATATGCATTTCATACTCATATTTATAGACATATATAAACACATGACCGGTTCATTACATTATGCGCATATAATCAACTCAATACATATTAGTGTTCTCATGATCCTACAATTGTCGACTATATTTAAAGTTAGCCCAGTTACATAACTCTACCATATTTACTTGCTAGTAAGTTCACACGCTTCATATCTAGGACATGATCATTTACTAATCATGATCAAACACTTAATCCCACATACGGTGCGCATCACACCTTCAAAGCTTGTAGTACTTACCTTCTAATGCATGTTTCTTACTAAATCATTTTATCAAACTAATTTCCACTTGTATTCCATGTAAAACACATTCTTTATGCTAATTTATTATCAATTACATCATTATCACATTCTACATATATTATCCATTATATGCATACAATTTCTCCTATTTTTGTCACTAAGACATTTCATCACATACTTGGTGTGCATACAACACACAAGGCACAATGTACAAGTATTTTATTGCATAATCTTCCTAGTTCATAACATAGATCATCAAATTCAACTAAAATCATATACTTTTCATACTATATCCAAATTAACTAAAATTACTCATTACATACAACATCACACATCAACATTACACAACTATTTAACTTATATGACCATCCTTATCATCATCTTCACTACTACAAGTGGGTTTCTCCCCAAAACATCAAATTACTCATAATCTTGCATAACTCGTGTTCCATATGGTGATTCTAATACATATTCATACTATATTTCATACTAATTCATGGATTAATCATAGACCCACTTCTTACAAAATCATCAAATTAAAATCTACAACTTATCATATGTTTATATGAGCTAGAGGGTGAGAAATCTCCATTCATGCAATGTTTTTCCTTCAATTTTGGTCTTGATTTGGCTGAATTGTAGACATGTTCTTGAGAGGATTTCTCCTCT
Source organism: Scalesia atractyloides (assembly GCA_947069175.1). NCBI lineage: Eukaryota > Viridiplantae > Streptophyta > Magnoliopsida > Asterales > Asteraceae > Scalesia > Scalesia atractyloides. The sequence goes on from CAMTDV010000155.1 coordinate 3,780, forward strand.
TTCTCCATCTCCATACACGACACACACACATTACACACACTTAAACTTCTGCATTTTCACATTTAATCCAAACTTCATTCTAAATCTCCAAATTCAGCCCCTCATGTTTGTTACTTGTTTATTATTGTCCCACATTCATTCTTTATTTGTTTTGACTAAACTATTTAACTACGTTAAATAGCCCAGTCATTTTATTTTATGTTTTATCATATGAAAACGTAGGGCGAATGTAAACATTCGAGTTTTTGGGGCGTTACAGTTTCGTATCTTCTCTCAATTTGAAATTCAAATAGATTATTTAGGTATCTGTGTGTGGTTTAAGGTGTTTCAACTTTATGGTTAGTTTTGAGAAAGATGTGAACAAGGCAGAGTCAATGTGGGAGATACAACATCGATATGTTGTTGATAATATTTAAGTCATCTACGATGACATGGGTAGATTATTTTTAAAGGTTAGCACTACAATTTTTTAATTGCATGTATACATCATCACAAGCACTCTTGCTTGCTTAGAACAAATATTACCATGAATTTTGTTATCATAAAATTTGTAGGTGCATCAAAATTCATTTTTGTTTGTAGAAGGAAAAGCAACATCCCGGGTGTATCTAAGTCCTTTAGTCTATCAATATAAGTTCACGTTACATATTGTCTATTTTGCGTCTTCAAGACATGTGGATTATTGTTCCACTAAATGACTTTAATTAACAAATCTGCAGTAATTTGTTTGCAGGAGGTAAAGTTGATATACAAAACAAGAGAACCTTGAATAGCAACAAAACAAAAGGTTAGTTGTGTTTGTATATGTGAGCTTATATAATAAAGAAGAGAACAAATGAATGGTTCTACCAGGTTTGATACTTAATATTGTGATGATAAGTTATTTGAACTAATGACGTATTCGTGATTGTAAATGTTTTATGATAACTTATGTTGATATATTTATGTTTGCTTATTTTGTTAAGATCAAACATCTTCCAAGTGGTTATGGCTATTTTTAAGCAACAAAATTTGAGATATAGGTTGGTGTTAGAAAAGTTAATATGATATGAAGTGTCATTATATTCTTTTCCATGCTTGCTTAACTAAGATGAAACTTTCAGTGGTAATGTCATATTTAGCATTAAAAATTAGTAATATACTTTATACATTTCTTATAACTGACCCATCAACATTTCTACTTATTGAAGTAATGCAAACCGAACAACCCACCATTCTCATTTGGCCAAAATACGTTAATTGTTTTATTTACTTTATGAAACTTTTGTATTCCATACGAATTTCTTTTAAAGAATTTATATATGTTCATTATAAACATATAATATCCTTTGTCAATACCTCAAAAACATATTATTTTGTTAAATCCGTGAAGTTTGCATGAATTAACACTAGTTATTTTATGAAATAACAAGCATATGCTTCATTATTCTTGTTCAAATATACAAGTGAAAGACAGTAAAAAGTCTAATAGGCGATTCAAATGTGCAATATTGGGATATTTTGGACCAAATTTTTATTATCTTATTACGGTTAATTTTCTATTTTGGTTGCTTAAACGAAATAATTCCTCACGACTCTTTTTATAATTTATCAACTTAAAGTTATATTTGAAACGAACAGAATAAAAGGAAAATAGCGCATCTAGTTGTCGTGATAACTACTTTTGCATTGATGATGGCGGGCTCCACACTCGGGTCTGGTCGTATGTGTGAGAACACGACTTCCCGTCCAACAGATTGTACGAAAAAAACAATTCGTGAAATCTCACGTTCATAATATGGACTAATGTTAACTTGTGTTATTAATGTATATTCAACCTAAATTTGAACGGTCAAGACCTTTCGATTAGTTTTCCATGGAATCCTCCAACGAATATTCTGTTAACCCGATACACTTAGAAGATATTTTAACTTGTGATACGAAGAAGATGTCCTTCGGTCTAAGAAAACGGTCTAATTTTGCAAGCTGTTACAAGTTTACAAATCAAAATTTTCTTTCATGATGAACTTATGAAAGTGATCCATGTGGTTGTATGGCTAGTAAAATGAGTGGTTCATTTTTATATCTAGTTAGATAATAGGTCAAAATAAGTTCCAAGTTAAAACAATTCCATGTTCAACTAAACAGATTAGTTTGGGTTGAATTACTATTCTTTTTATATAAAAGAAAAGATTTTACACGTGACTTAAAACTTACAATGTATTACTAAAAGTAATTAATTTTTGTGTTTAAAACTAAAAGATGTAACAAATTATATATGTTTTTCCTCATATATGCTAACATTTGCAGCAATAAAATATGTTAAAACCAATCTAAAGTTGTTTCAGATGAGCTATTTCTTCCTGTAATATGTATAGGGTGTATAACATGTATATTTTGTGTTCTTGTGAATGTGAAATATAAAAAATGTTGTTGTGAATGTGAAATATGATAAAAGATATCGGGTAAGAAGTGAAATGTTTCATATTTTTCACCCAAAAACATTTGTTGTGATTCTTGTGAAGGGGTAAAATATAAAATATGGTTGCTGAGTTGAGGCGACTATTGTTATATTGCTTTATTAACTTTATATATTTGATTTTAACAGTAACAAATTATTGTTATTTTCAAAAGTTACGTAGTCGTGTTTATTCTAAAAAATGGTACCTATTAATATGTATACACAAATTCACAACTGTTTTTTGACACAAGAAAAAAATTAATTTTATGATTACAATTTATAGTCATAATTAATTTACGTTAGTGAACTTTAAAGAACTCTATTACGACCACCCAATGTAAAATTTCTGGTTCCGCTATTGAGCAGAAGGACTTTTGGGCTTTGCTAGTTTGGTTTTATAAAGAAATCTTTCCGAGGGTCAAGAAAAATCCATTTAGTGTATTGCACGTGTATTTACTATTTAGGAACACTTCTAAAAAGGATCTCGGGAAAATGGAGAAAATGTTGGGTTTTTGATATAGTGTTTTTGAAGTTTACAGTTTACATCAATATATATCTATTTTTGACTTTGTTTAATATATTGTTTTTTTTAGTACCCGTATCGTCCTCATATCCCAGTCCTGTACCCGTTCCCGTACTACATAGGTTGTGAAGAGGTAAAATATAAAATATGGTGGCGAGTTGAGGCGACTCTGCTTATGTATTTTTTATTTAATAATTAAAAAATTTAAAAAATAATCTTCAAATGCCCCTCACACTTGCTATAGCTACCATTCCTCCACCTAGCGTCGGTTTAGCAGCCTGCCGGGGTAGTGTTTGCACCGGATGGGCTAAGGTGGTAAGGAATAGTGATCCACCACATATGAACTTACGTTCAAGTTAAGATCATTTTATCATTATTCATAAAGCAAGTTAGAAAAAGCCTAAAAAATGTGTAGTCGTCTCATATATCACCAACACTCAAAAACCATTTCACAAACTTTGTCAAGCAGTTAACTTTATCTCATAAACATTTTTGCATTCTCATATCATTATTTACTTTACATTTATTTTCATAGCCATTTTATTTATTTCAATTACATTTTTATTTAATAACGTTTAAATAAATATTATGTAAAATAAAAAAAACACTAATTGGCATATTTAAATATTATATAATTCAGGGAAAAACATAAACTTAGAAAGCCAATAAACTAACCATTTTACATAATTAAACTTATAGCAAACTAAATGTTAGAACCTTGTCCGACTTGTTTGTGGTTTGATGGGTTTCAGGCTAACGAATTGAATTGTTGTACCCGAATATAACTCATACATTTACTTGTGACAAAAATAACAATTTTAACCCACACATATTTAAAATCATGTTTGAACTTTTTATATAAATGAGTCAAAAAGATTGATGTGAGTAATCAAATTGTAATAGTGTTAAATATAACTTCAATTTTGTTAAAGAAAAGCCATATCAATTTTTTTTAATATTGAGTTCTTAATTTTATATAAAAAAATAGTTAAACATTTTAATGTTATAGACTAATATATTAATTTTATTGAATTTCAATAAGTTTTAACTTTGAACCCACCCTTCGAGTAAAACACTTATTTTGAGTAAATCAGATTAACAAAAATAGTACTTAACTAAAAAGAAGTTGAAAGTAAACATAGGTTTAAGGTTTAATATACAATATACGGTTGAAACATAGGTTTGAGGTTTAATATACTTACTATATACGGTTGTAATTTTACACACAAGTATACGATGTGACTGATTCATGGGGATCTACCGTGCGTAGACACAGAAATATAAATAGCAACCCCACCTCTCTTCCTCTTCACAAGTCTTATGTCCTCCTTCGCCGGAAAACATTCACTCCGGCCATAAATTCCGGCGTTTAGGAAGACAGTGTCTCTAGGTTAGTAGATCTCAATACCTCATTTCGTTAATTGGTTACAACCTCTGTGTTTTTCTGAGCTGTAATAATTATCTTTTTTTTTTTTACTCTTTTCAGGGTAACTTTTTGTTATTAGGGAATGAGATTCAAAATGGCGAATAGGTGTCTGAATTTATCACAAGATTCGGTTTCACGCGCGCCTTCTTCTTCGTTGCAAACTCTAGCATCAACAGTTTCATTACGGTCAGCAAAACGAAGGAATTTGACTCACCTCGTTCTCGCTTACCGGTAGGTGTTCCAAGTATTAGAGAGAATATATCAGTTAGAGCATTCAGGGTAAGTTTGTTATCTCTTTCATTAAATCAAAATTATAGATGCAGGGGTTTTTGGAGAGTAAAGAAAATCATGACGATTTGGAGTTGGAGTTGGAGTCGGAAATAGAATTAGGGTGGCAGGAGGACATGCATCCTGCCTGCCTGCCAGTATAGAACAAAAGGCAAACAATAATGTTAGTCTGCCTTTTTCGCTAGGAATCATAAAGAGGAGGAAGCAGGGGAATCAGTCTCTTCAATGGTATTCATACTCCGAGAGCTTCAAAGCTACACACTCCATATGACACAACTTTTATTCTACCAAGATTTAGTCCAAAGCATCATTCGTTTGGTTATTCCAACAAGTTTTCTCACAAACCCCAACACTAATGGTGTATTCTGTTAGCAAATTACAGCGTCCACTCAATGTCAAACAGCTTCCCAACAGCATCAGCACCCCCACCCGCCGCATTCACACACACAAGTTTGATTCCTCGGGGAGAACCACCTCAATTGGTGGAAACAACGGCCTGTTGCTAGTGGTACTGACGGTGACGACCACAGGTTTGATCGATTTGTTGGTTTTTCGTCGGGGGATGTGAGTCCGGGGAGTCGGTTTCGGGTCAGGGGAATGGAGAGGAATGGGAGTCGTGGAATTGGATCGTGAATGAAGCTGATCAAATGCACGGGGTGATCGGAGATGGTGGCTTGGATCATGAGACAATGAAGAGATTTGTTTCTCCGGTGACGGCGAGAATTGAGGCGGAAGATGCCGGGGATTATTACGGGACGGAGGTTTGTGTATGAAACGGGTTTGTCACAAGAACCCGATAACCCGTTACTTCTTCCGAAAATTACAAGCATAAATTTTATTTAGCAAGGTTTTTTGTTTATTTATGAGATGAAAGCTTTTAAAATTGAATATTGGATTATAATAATAATAATTAATTATTCATTATTGGTCGTCAACAGTTACAACTTCAAAATTAACCAGTGGCAGTCCCAACTATTAACATATTGGCCTCTAATGGACCCTGACTAAAGGAACCCTAGCACCGTTAGTTTTCGGTCACCGGAAAAACGTTTTTGGCCGGAAAACTCAATTTTTCATCCCAAACTTTTTTGTAATCTTATTTCGGGCATTTAGGAACCTTTTTCTTTTAAAAGCCCCAATTATTAAGGTCATCGTAAAACTCAACATTTTCATCTCAAACCTCTTTGTAACATTAGATCATACCTTTAGGAACCTTTTTCTAGCCATAAACGTTTTTCCGCGACCGGAAACTAACAGCGTTAGGATTCTCTTAGTCAGGGTCCATTGCAAACTAATATACTAATAGTTGGGACTGCCAGTAATTATTGTTGAACTGAAGATTATTAACTACCAACAACAAATAGTTAAAATTATTAAAAACAAATATTAGTTTAAATATTGATGATAGTTAATGCATTATTCTAGCATACTGTACGTTTATCATACTATAATAGTGGTTCAGTTTATTTATTTATTTTTTAAAGAAAACTTAGATTTATAAGTAAAAACCGACAAATTCTAGTGACGGGTTCAGCGGAGCGGCCCGTATTTTAGTAAATTGCCTCTATTCTTGTTTTTTGACTTTATAATATGTGGGGCATAAAAATGTATGGTGGTTTTTAAAAGTCGATGTTTATTTTTCAGTTTTCAGTTTTATTTTTGCACGGCACATTAAATTAAATTTATGTTCATTTTGTCAAAACAGAGCAGAGGACTACTTCAAAAGGGCTTCTATGGTTGAACCCAAGGATGCAGAAGCACTAAACAAATACGCCAGTTTTCTATGGCAAGTTCGAAAAGACTTGTGGGCAGCCGAAGAGACTTATTTGGAGGCAATTTCAGCCGATCCTAACAACTCCTTTTATGTGGCGAACTATGCACATTTCCTATGGAATACTGGAGGCGAAGACACTTGTTTCCCTCTTGATTCACCAGAGAATGCTTTTTTTGATGACGTGTAATTGTGTAAATCATACAAGACTCGGGTTTAGCTTAGATAGTTTGGAAATAAACGATTGGGTCGTGAAATGTTTGTTTTTTAGGTGATGGAGGTTGATGATGCAATTGGGAACGTACTAATTTTGTATAAATTTGATTTTTCCACCGAAAGGGAGGGAAGTTGTAATTAAGTATTGTTGTATAAAATTATAAGCGAAAATGAAATTAGACAAATGTGAAGTGGAACGTGTTTGCGTTAATTTCATGCATTAAGATGTGTACGTATCAAGTTGTCTGAATTGTAAGTTTTAGCTTATATATTTAATAATAATTATCTTTAAATTTTAAGGAAAAAACTTTGACATTTCCTTGATTATGGGTGGTTTTAAGCAATTTTTGTATGATATTTAGCATCTTTAACTTGCATAAGATGTTTTATTTATTCAACTCATATAATACATGAATCTATAACCTATTGATACATAAAGAATAATTCATGTAGTTTATTTCCTCATGCCAAAATAACAAGAGAAATGACACATAAAAAGAAAAATTAGCGTAGTTTATTTCCTCATACTTTCAAACATTTTATTTTGAAGACATAATTATTAGTCACTTGAATATTTTCATACAAAAAAAAATCTAAGTTATATGGTTTGAAATGCTTTAAAAGAAATTAAAGTCAAGATCCAACTTCGCGTGATGAGAAAAAAAGGTGATTGCAATTTGCAAGTTATCTTTCTGGAAATTAATAATAAATATCTCCTTACCATTAGAATTGTAATGTCTCCATTAGAATTGACCGGATCTTACAAATTAAGAAATATCCAAATTAAAATAGAGTTATGGTGAGTGAGATGTTGATGTTTAAAGTGCTTAGTCCGGGTCACTTTGCATCAAGACGTATTTCTTTGGGTAAAACTTGTAGTAATACATTTAGTGTAACATTTGTAAAAATCGGGTCTCCAAAACCCGCTCCGTTTTGTAATCTTGTACCAAGTTATGAAAGTACATTAATTATTCATGGTTATTTTGAGTTAAAACGTTACATAATTAATAAATAAACTAAACTATAAAAATTATATTGATAAAAAGTTAAAATAAAATAAATAAAAAAACAATTGAAGCTGCCGGGACTCGAACCCGGGTCAGCCAAACCTTCAAAACAACTTAACCATCTATCACTAAACCACTCCGCCACAATGTATTTTCTGTTATCACTAGGAAAGCAAAAGGATCTTATACACAAACTCGATTTAACCGTTAATGCCATCTGAATAACGGAAATCGGCAAACCGATCGCCAAACCATTTCGAATTCGTCTGGCCAGCTTATAACCGATGTATTTCGGTTTCTAATTAAGTCCGAATTGAATGAACATAAAGTTTCATCATTTCTGGTATTTGAAACCGAAAATTTATCAAACTCCGATTTAATTCAAGTTCTGATCATTTGCGCGATTCATAACTATCACAACAACACTCAATTTCATTTTCGTCAAGTTTCTGAACCGTAAGACTCTCTGAATCAGATCGCCGGAATTTTTCTGCAAATCACCGGAAAACCGGGACTCACTTTCTCACGGTAATTCCTTCGACTCTTTTTGTTTAAAACATGTGATTAGTCAATCTCTAACACAACTCCATCATCAGAATCAATCTTAGCCAACGTTTAACGGAAATCTTACACTCGCCGGAAAGTTTCTGAGTGCCGGAATCCCACTGTGAACTGGTAAGATATCCTGCACTTCTTTTAAACCTTGTTTAGGTAATTAAATTTTATGAATAAACGATCCACATTGTTAATTGATTCAACAGTCGGAGTTCATTTCCAGTACCGACGAACCTTCATCGGATTTCTGTGATTATCTTCAATCGGTAATTTCTGTTCTTTAAACTCTCTCCATTCCTTACTCTTGAATTACTGGTAGTGTCTAAGAACTTTGTAAATCACAAAAATCAAACTTAACCAGTTGAATTATGATAACTGTGTAATCCGACGAAGAAGATGAAGTTATACCAGAGTATAAGAGGAATTAAAATCCGGTTTATAAACGGGTTAGACACACAGTCCAGCGGTGGACTGTGTGCAAAATTCATATTCACGTCCCGAGTTCGAACCTTACTACGCGCACGCTTTGTATAATAACATTCCTTTTTTTATCATGAACTAACCCGGGTTAAAACAGGTAGTTGTTAAGTATATTATAAATCAAGAATATAACCGGGTTAGACACACAGTCCAGCGGTGGACTGTGTGCAAAATAAACTTCACGTCACGCGTTCGAATCCTGTCCCAAGCACCGGTCAATTGAATTAAAACGTTTTTGTAAATAAAGGTATTTTCGGTTAATTCAAATAAGTATATAAATATAATTAAAACTGAGTTTCTAACGGGTTAGTCACGTAGCTCAGTTGGTAGAGCTACGTGCACGTGAACGGAAGGTCGCCGGTTCGAATCCCGCTTGGCGCAGCATTTACCGCTGACCGAACCGGTCAACGGTCAACGGTCAACAGTAAAAAAAATAATATTTTTTTATATATTTATTTGTTTATTTTAATTTAAAAATCCATTTAAAATACTTAAAAATAACATTTTTAAAGATAGAAAATAGCCATAAACTCACAAAAATATATCTAAAAATCCCATTAAAATCCTTAATAAAAATCCATCCATTTAATATATTTTCCATTATTATTTAGGTTAATATTCCTCGTCGACTCGCTCGTCTAAATCGTGAGCATCTCACCATCTCCAATCCAACGCACCCAATGTGAGTGAACCTTTCAAATTCCCCGTTTTAATCACGTTTTTGGGGTGTATCATGTGTCTTTGTTTATTTACATATTATAATGAAACTATTGTGCATACATCATATCATGACATGTGTATTTGTTTGTTGCTGTTAAGTAGTTATTATTGGATGCAAATTATCATTTCAGTACATGCAATTGCCGAGGCCGCAGCTCACCATCCATCGAGGTTGAGCTTGATCCCCATTTTATTATGCGGTTGATTTTGGCGTGCCCGCACGATCGGCTCCGTTTGGTTGAGCCTTGATCGATCATTTCATTTTACATTTCAATACATGCAATACGCTCGGCTCCGTTTGATTGAGCCTTGAGTGCACAGTTCAATTTACATTTCCAGTTCATGCAATACGTTCGGCTCCGTTTGATTGAGCCTTGAGCGCACAGTTCAATTTACATTTCCAGTTCATGCAATACGATCGGCTCCGTTTGATTGAGCCTTGATCGCACAATTCATTTATGTTAGTTATCATATGATATTGGTATATTCATGTATGCTATCAAGTGTTAATGTATGTTATAATTGTAAATGCTATTTGCCAATGTTTGATTACTTACATGTGCTCTTTTATGATTATGCACAATATTTTATTGATAAACTAACCATAATATCATTATCAAATGTTTATCTAATAAGGTTCACTCGCCAACTTATGTTGACCCAAAACCTCCCATTTTACACATGATACAGGTGAACCAGCAGCAGCTAGGAACACATAGGACCTGGATTAGAAGAAATAAAACGATTTAGTATTTGGATTGTTATGTTTGGTTATTTTCCCTTGTATTGAATGAACATGTTTGGATGTTTGAGAGTGTAACTTTGACTTCATTAATTATGAAACATAATAGTAAATGTCATGTGCTTTGGTGATAACCCAATTATGCCCCGACTCTTATTTCCGCTGCGGGTCGGGGTGTGACATTTAGCTACATTTAGCTACATGCCATTTGCATGTGGAAGTACCATGTCAAAATCATTGTACATCATCAATAAACTATATGATATGTAACTACTCACCTACTATGTCGAAATTTGTTGACATAGGTATGGTATATTAATGGATATATAAAACAAGATGGATGATTTGCAAAAGGCAATGACACCACAGTAGGATCCAAGTGAATCACCGATCATCTCTTATGTGTCTTTATCCATCTGACATCTGTGATTCCAACTCTTCTTTAACCAATTCGGTCTACTAGAATGTATGTGTTGTTTTGCTTGGCCTCAAGCTAAATAAGAGATACACTATGGTTTCTTTTCAAACATTTATAATGTTATGACCATTGGTGGATTTTACTGGCATCTATCATATTTTGGTCTTTGGATGTGTATTATATTGGTCACTTTGCCAGGTACTCAGGTAGGGTCATTTAGTTAATTAACTAAATTCCAATAATAATGTGTATGTTTAGATAAAGGAGTATACATAATGGTAATCATATAAACATGATCTCTATTTAACTCATAATAAAACCCTCCGACATCATTCCATTTCTCTTTCTTCTGAGTTTGCAGCGCCATCATTTGAAACTATATGGTGTCATTGTCTCATTATACATATATGATGCCACTCAAATATCAGATACAAATGTAACTCTTTTTTATTGATGTCATATGACATGTTTTTCACATGTTACATCCGCTTATGGTTATGTCATTTATAAAGTTTACTTACATGCATATATACAGAACCGTCTCCAAGAACTCACAAAAATAAAATAAAAAATCAGGTGACAAAAAGAATTGGACCCAAAATTGTAGTTAAAGGGGAAATAAAATAAAAAAAATAAAGCCATAGTAGTACAGCCAACACTTGAGGTGAAGTGAGACCTCTACAAATTATAAGAAGGTTTTTTCCACTTCCCCACTAACTTTTTTTACATAACAAATGGAGATATATATTAAATATATAATTTAATAAATATGTATAAAAGCTTATAAAACCTTTCGGGTCCTTTAAAAATTTGGGCCTCAGACGACGACACGGGTTAGCCGGCCCAACAAATATAACTTTTGTTGGGAAATATTAAAATCTTCATTGAATTACTTTAAACTTATGTTTTATATGTGTATTTATGTGTCAATTGACTTGTTTGATGCATATGCCTTTCATGAAGGAACATTTATTGAAATTTATAAAATAACTATTATGCATGATATACAAAACCTCCCTATAATTGAATCACTTGATAATGTTTATACCATTGGAGGAAGAAGATACAACTGATAGCTTCACCGAGAAATTGAGTAGTATTAACACAAGAGCAACACGTCTCGACTCCACATTTGATAATGCAACTTTGGTACGTAAACTATAATATAAGCCACACACACACATATATATATATATATAAGGTAGGGTTCTAGAGTAAACACTAGGTTGTGAGTGAACTGTGTAAACTAATCTAAGTCATTGGATTATATCATCTAAAGATTTTTAAACAATGGCAATATTGTAATTATAATTGTCACACCCCGACCCGTAGCGGAAAAAGGTGATCGGGGCATGATTGGGTTTTCATCAAAGCTCATGACATTTATTATAACGTTTCATATTTATTATTACAATATTAAAGAAGATCACACAATCAAATCAAACAAGTACAACATGTCCTATACATCTTTCTAGACTTCATTATTTTTCTTCTAAGGCATTTTCCTATGTGATCCTTGCTTCATCCTGTCCACCTGTATCATGTGTAAAAATGGTTTTTGGATCAACAAAAGTTGGCGAGTGAACCTTGTTAGAAAACATTTATTATTTATTTCTTGTTGTATTTAATATGGAAAAATTGTGCAATAATCATATGTGAGCAAACATAACAAACAATAACATACAATAACAAAACACCTTGCATGAATATATAACATGAAGGACAATGTAAATGTTGGCAACGTCTCGTTCTCGCTCATAGGTAATGGGGAACGGCTCACGCTCATAGGTAATGGGGAGCAGACGGCCTATGATGATATGTATGTGCGATCAAGGCTCAATCAAACGGAGCCGATCGTATGTTGGCAACGCCTCGTTCACGCTCATAGGTAATGGGGAACGGCTCACGCTCATAGGTAATGGGGAGCGGCGGCCTATGATAATGTATGTACTGAAAATGATAAATTTAATCTAAACAATAACCACACAAACAGTTGATACATGTTGAATACACATTTGATCATGGATATGATGGACACACAAGTGTTTAAATGTAATAAATAATAAGACACATGATACACCCCAAAAACGTAATTAAAACGGGGAATTTGTAGAGATTCACTCACATTGGGTGCGTTCGGTGGATGATGTTGAATGCGCACGAGTTTAGAGGATTGATCGACGAGGAAAAACTAACCTAATTAATAACGAAAAGGTACGGTAAATAAGTGGATTTTATTAACAATTTTAATAGGATTTTTGGATATATTTTTGTGAGTTTAAGGCTATTTTCTAACTTTAAAAACGTTATTTTTAAGTATTTTTATTTGATTTTTAAATTAAATAAATAAATAAAAATAAATAAAAAAAAATGTTGACTTTTGACCATTGACCATGACTGTTGACCGTTGACCGGTTCAATTGTGAATATTATTGCACTGAGTGAGACTCGAACCCGTGACCTCCCGTACGCGTGCACGCAGCTCTACCAACTGAGCTACGTGTCTAACCCGAAATATTTCTGTTTTTAATTATATTTATATACTATTTAACTTAATTCGAAAATCATTTATTTTAAAAAGGATTTAATTGTATCAGCCCGGTGATCTCCACAGGTCTCGAACCCGGGACCTGTGGTTTAGTTTGGCACACAGTCCACCGCTGGACTGTGTGTCTAACCTGGTAAATATTCCGGTTTTTATTATACTTAACATCTTACTGTGAGTTAACCCGGTTCGGTTTAAAAAAAAGACATTTTTATTTCTGAGGTTAGGATTGTGATAGGAATCGAACTCGCGACGTGTGTGTATTATTTGCACACAGTCCACCGCTGGACTGTGTGTCTAACCCGTTCCTAATATTGATTTTAATTAATCTTATAAACATAAACAACTTCGTCTTCTTCGCTCAAAACACAGACAACGGTTAACCAAACTGTTTCTTGTTTAATTCGATTAACGAACATTATAAGCAACTGAAAGGTAATGATCGGAGAGGGTTTGGGGAAAGGATGTACCGAACAGGTGTCTTTCACAGAACTCCGGCAAGGATTCGTCGGCTCTGTTTAGTGAACTTCGGCTGTTAGGATCAATTAACAGTTTTGATTGATTAGATGTGAAATTGAGTTACTAAACAATGATTAACAGGAGGTGTAGTTGATCATACCGATTAACAGCGTGAGTTCGGAAATTCCAGCGATTTTTCCGGCGAGTACAGAAATCCGGCAACGTCGTCTGGGATCGATTCTGGGTGATGGATTGATGTTAGTAATGGTATAACAATGGAATGGAACAGAAAGTGTCGAGGTATTTACCGTGTTGATGTGAGTCTCGGTTTTCCGGCGAAAGTCCGGTGATGGCAGAAAAATTTCCGGCGAGTGAAATGTCGTCGAGAATTGGTGTGATTTTGAGCGAAAAGATTACCAGAAGCTAGGGTGTGTATTTATAGGAAAGAATATCGATGAATTGGGTCTGATTTCTGTCTTGGTTCGTTGGTCAATTATTCTACGGCGGTTATGACTGATGTCGCGGAACTGGACATCGGTTATAACCGATGTCAGTGTTAATACACACGTTAAGTCACAAGAAACCGACCATAATTGGCGAAATCGTCAGGATTTCCGGCGACTGCGAATTGGGCGCGTCGGTTGACTGATTTGAAAACGAGTTTTTGTTATTTGAATTAATTGTCTTGATATATCACTAAAGAACACAAGTGGCGGAGTGGTTTGGTGGATGTGAGTTAAGACTTGAGGTTCCCGGCTGACCCGGGTTCGACTCCCGGCAGCCGGTTTTTCTTTTTAATTAATTTATTTTTACTTTTTAACAATTATAATTTATAAATTCTAATTTGTTTATTAATTATGTATCGTTTAAAATTAAAATATGTCATAAATAAGCAACGAAAATTTAAAACTGATTGTTCGATTAATAATTCGACGGATGTTACAGTATACCTACTTTTAGAAATTTCGTCCCGAAATTTAAGTAGTGGCATGTTTGTCTCAAAAGGATGGTGTTTTAATTTGACAATTGCATACTTAGAAAGGAGACAGAGTTTAAATTTTGTTTGAGGCGGTAACGTTCCTTGTAAGGGTTGAATACCCTGCTACAGGAATCGCCTTTTATTGCCTACGATAAAGAATATTAATAAACAGAGTTGATTGACTAAGTATGATTTTATGCACAAGAGTTTTGATACGTTTGGAAAGATAAGGTTATATCCTAAAACAAAACTTCTACTACTAAAACCTACATGGAACCTCTCATAACCGCCTGACAATGCCTCTGATCCTTTGGCAAGAATACTTATATATAGGAAGTACCAGCGGCGTATCCACCATATACTTGTCAAATTTTCATTGGTTTTATCAGTAAGTTATGATTAGTTCTATGATGTGACTCTAGAACATAACCAAACTCAACAACCAAAGCTTGAGTCTTAATTCTGATAGTATACATGTTTGAATAAAGACAGTACCTCTCTCGTTTGTTATGATGGAGAGGTTAGTCTATGTAGAAGTGAGACACAGCCCAACTTCTTTAAATGATGAGATTGAAATGATATGAATGCTAAATCAGTGAGTATAAAACAAACTTCAACCAAGACATTACTAAATCCTATATGGAACTTCTCATAACCGCCTGATAATGCCTCTGATCCTTTGGCAAGAATACTTATATATAGGAAGTACCAGCGGCGTATCCACCATATTCTTGTCAAATTTTCATTGGTTTTGTCAGTAAGTTATGATTAGTTCTATGTGACTCTAAAACATAAGTAACCACAACAACCAAAGCTTGAGTCTCAATTCTGAAAGGATACATGACTGAATGATGACGATACCTCTCTCGTTTGTTATGATGAAGGGGTTAGTCTATGTAAAAGTGAGACACAACCCAACTTCTTTAAATGATGAGGTCGAGATGTCTGATGATATGAATGTTAAATCAATGAGTATAAAACAAAATCGAGATAGTAATTCGCATTAAGATTCTTGGATTCAATTTCCAATTTATAAATGAGATACGTGAAGATTGAGATAAACATAAATAAAACATAAACACTAAGCGGTTGGAGTTGAATTCTTGATTTTTGGTGAAGAAACTAGTTGGGTGGTTCGTTTGGGCCGTCATTATCTTCATCAGGATTGGCGTTGATGTTGTAAACCCTTCCTCTTGCTGGTGGCCTAGTGATTAGGTTTTCTTGATTTGCTTGGTTAACTGGGTTTGCTTGAGCTTGGGCGTTTATGATGTTAACCAATCGAGGGCACGTGTTTCTAAAGTGGGTAGGGTCGCCACAATTGAAACAAGCTCGAACATATGGGAGCATGGGGTATTGAGGTTGTTGATATGTTTGGATCATGTTTTGAGTAGGGGGTAAGGTTTGGTTTTGAGAGGTGCGGCAAACCTTGCTCGAATGACCATAGCGTCCACAATTAGCACATAGTCGACAAGGTAAGGTAAATGGATGGTGATAAGAACAGGTTTTGCATTGAGGGTGAGGTCCAAAGTAAGGTTTCTTATTTGGGTAAGTTGAGTTAGGTACTACTTGAGTGATTGGGATAGCTTGGAGGGGTATGGCTTGTGACGTTGGTTGATTGTGTTGGGTGACAGCGAAAAGTTGCCCATCTCGTTTTCTCTTAGAAATGGGTTGAGAAGGGGATTCAGTTTGGGTGGATTTTGAGGTTTCAGTTGATGCTTTATCCTTCTTCTTCTCCTCCTTGAAGTCTTTATTCCGTATGCGGTTCTCGATGAGCTCTGTAGCTAACTCTATTGCTGCTTCCAAAGTTGCAGGTGTGGTACTTATTACAGAGTCTTGAATTTTTGAAGGAAGACCTCGAATGTAGTGCTCGATTAAACGGTAAAGAGGAGTGAACAAGTTGGGAACCATTTGATTTAATTCGAGGAATCTCTTGTTGTATGTGGTGTGGTCGCCTTCCTTTGTTTCAAAGAATAGAACTCATCCTCCAATTTCTTGATTTCGCTTCTTGGGCAAAACTGTCTTGTCATGATTTCCTTCAACTCCTCCCAAGTCAAAGTCATAGCATCTTCAACACCTCGTTTGGCCTTCTCTGTATTTCACCATGTAAGTGCTATTCCAAGTAAACGACCGGTAGCGTATCGCACTTTGCGATCATCGGGGCAATCGCAATTTAGAAAAGTGTTTTCCATCTCCTCAAACCAATAGAGGAGAGCGGTGACACCTTCAGTCCCCTCGTATTTTGGAGGGTCGCAGGATTTGAAATGCTTGAAGGTGCATTTAGTGGTAATTGGGGGAGGGTTGACGACATTTTGATCTTCTTGATTGACGGGATTAGCGGTAAGGGCTTGTTGAACTTGAACTACAATGTTGGGTATTACGGCAGCCATTTGTTGAGCGATTTGGGCAGCCATGCGCTCGCGGGTTTTTCCTGCTTTCGTCTTCCTACGAGCGAGATTAGAAGACATCTACAAGGAATACATATCAAGAGTATGAGTTGGATGTTTTAGGGATCATGTGTCGTATTTAGGAATGAACATTCATAAAATAAATATAAAATAATAAATCTACTACATCCATAGGATGTCTTGGGCTTTGCTCGTAAGTGGGCCTCGCATGCCGCCATACTTCACCTTCGTAATCATGTGGGCCCCCATGATTACCGGGTTTTTCATATGGTTCGCATGTGTTAGCCTGGTTACGTACACTAAAACCCGAAGAAAATCGAGAAATAAGTATGTAACATACGATATTCGGAATGTACCCAAGTGTGGACACGGTGACACCTCAAAGTGGGGTTAGTTCGAACGACGTTTGGTGTGGCATGCTTTGGCCTAATAGGTCCTTCGTACTCTCATCGTTAGTCCCCAGGTAGGCAAACTGTTCCGTTATATTGGATTTATACGAATGCCAACCTAGACAGGACGTCCCGACCGGTACTTGTACCCTTACAGTTACTACATGCCCGTCGCAGAACTCACTTTGATGAGATTTGAAAAATGAAAAATGCGACAAAATCTTGAATAACGGAAGTATGAAGATGATTTGAATATGTGAACATTGAAATATGTGTGATGAATATGTATGTAAGTATCTATGTTTGACTGTAAGTATAATTCATTATGTATCACAAAATGTAATATTGGAAGTATTTGCATGCATTTGTATATGTAATAAATATGAAAGAAATAAACATCATGAGTTTGCATGTAACCACATAAACAATTAAAATCTAATTAACTATAGTATAGGCTCTAAGGGTCTAATAACCTATCCTATATCCCTATAGTCAAAAGCTCTGATACCAATCTGTCACACACCCGACCCGCAGCGGAAAAAGGTGATCGGGGCATGATTTGGTTTTCATCAAAGCTCATGACATTTATTATAACGTTTCATATTTATTATTACAATATTAAAGAAGATCACACAATAAAATCAAACAAGTACAACATGTCCTATACATCTTTCTAGACTTCATTATTTTTCTTCTAAGGCATTTTCCTACGTGATCCTTGCTTCATCCTGTCCACCTGTATCATGTGTAAAAATGGTTTTTGGATCAACAAAAGTTGGCGAGTGAACCTTGTTAGAAAACATTTATTATTTATTTCTTGTTGTATTTAATATGGAAAAATTGTGCAATAATCATATGTGAGCAAACGTAAATAAACATACAATAACAATAACCATAACAAACAATAACATACAATAACAAAACACCTTGCATGAATATATAACATGAATGACAATGTAAATGTTGGCAACGTCTCGTTCACGCTCATAGGTAATGGGGAACGGCTCACGCTCATAGGTAATGGGGAGCAGACGGCCTATGATGAAATGTATGTGCGATCAAGGCTCAATCAAACGGAGCCGATCGTATGTTGGCAACGCCTCGTTCACGCTCATAGGTAATGGGGAACGGCTCACGCTCATAGGTAATGGGGAGCGGCGGCCTATGATAATGTATGTACTGAAAATGATAAATTTAATCTAAACAATAACCACACAAACAGTTGATACATGTTGAATACATATTTGATCATGGAAATGATGGACGCACAAGTGTTTAAATGTAATAAATAATAAGACACATGACCCCAAAACGTGATTAAAACGGGGAATTTGTAGAGATTCACTCACATTGGGTGCGTTCGGTGGATGATGTTGAATGCGCACGAGTTTAGAGGATTGATCGACGAGGAAAAACTAACCTAATTAATAACGAAAAGGTACGGTAAATAAGTGGATTTTATTAACAATTTTAATAGGATTTTTGGATATATTTTTGTGAGTTTAAGGCTATTTTCTAACTTTAAAAACGTTATTTTTAAGTATTTTTATTTGATTTTTAAATTAAATAAATAAATAAAAATAAATAAAAAAAATGTTGACTTTTGACCGTTGACCATGACTGTTGACCGTTGACCGTTGACCGGTTCGGTTGTGAATATTATTGCACTGAGTGAGACTCGAACCCGTGACCTCTCGTACGCGTGCACGCAGCTCTACCAACTGAGCTACGTGTCTAACCCGAAATATTTCTGTTTTTAATTATATTTATATACTATTTAACTTAATCCGAAAATCATTTATTTTAAAAGGATTTAATTGTATCAGCCCGGTGATCTCCACAGGTCTCGAACCCGGACCTGTGGTTTAGTTTGGCACACAGTCCACCGCTGGACTGTGTGTCTAACCTGGTAAATATTCCGGTTTTTATTATACTTAACATCTTACTGTGAGTTAACCGGTTCGGTTTTAAAAAAAAGACATTTTTATTTCTGAGGTTAGGATTGTGATAGGAATCGAACTCGCGATGTGTGTGTATTATTTGCACACAGTCCACCGCTGGACTGTGTGTCTAACCCGTTCCTAATATTGATTTTAATTAATCTTATAAACATAAACAACTTCGTCTTCTTCGCTCAAAACACAGACAACGGTTAACCAAACTGTTTCTTGTTTAATTCGATTAACGAACATTATAAGCAACTGAAAGGTAATGATCGGAGAGGGTTTGGGGAAAGGATGTACCGAACAGGTGTCTTTCACAGAACTCCGGCAAGGATTCGTCGGCTCTGTTTAGTGAACTTCGGCTGTTAGGATCAATTAACAGTTTTGATTTGATTAGATGTGAAATTGAGTTACTAAACAATGATTAACAGGAGGTGTAGTTGATCATACCGATTAACAGCGTGAGTTCGGAAATTCCAGCGATTTTTCCGGCGAGTACAGAAATCCGGCAACGTCGTCTGGGATCGATTCTGGGTGATGGATTGATGTTAGTAATGGTCTAACAATGGAATGGAACAGAAAGTGTCGAGGTATTTACCGTGTTGATGTGAGTCTCTGTTTTCCGGCGAAAGTCCGGTGATGGCAGAAAAGTTCCGGCGAGTGAAATTTCGTTGAGAATTGGTATGATTTTGAGCGAAAAGATTACCAGAGGCTAGGGTGTGTATTTATAGGAAAGAATATCGATGAATTGGGTCCGATTTCTGTCTTGATTCGTTGGTCAATTATTCTCCGGCGGTTATGACTGATGTCGCGGAACTGGGCATCGGTTATAACAGATGTAAGTGTTAATACGCACGTTAAGTCACAAGAAACCGACCATAATTGGCGAAATCGTCGGGATTTCCGGCGACTGCGAATTGGGCGCGTCGGTTGACTGATTTGAAAACGAGTTTTTGTTATTTGAATTAATTGTCTTGATATATCACTAAAGAACACAAGTGGCGGAGTGGTTTGGTGGATGTGAGTTAAGACTTGAGGTTCCCGGCTGACCCGGGTTCGACTCCTGGCAGCCGGTTTTTCTTTTTAATTAATTTATTTTTACTTTTTAACAATTATAATTTATAAATTCTAATTTGTTTATTAATTATGTAGCGTTTAAAATTAAAATATGTCATAAATAAGCAACGAAAATATAAAACTGATTGTTCGATTAATAAACGAAGCGGGTTTTGAAAACCCGTTTTTAGACGGATGTTACAATAATGTTGTAACTTTCTTTTAAATTAATTGACAGAAGGGTATTTGCGTCTTTTGTAAATTGCATTTATTCAACAGTATAATCAAAATTCCTAAATTCTTGCTAGTTTCCGTATATACACAGTTGTTAGTGTATACACATGTGTACAGTCTCGATAGTATCAGTTTATACAAGATACACAGATGTTAGTTTATACACATGCGTACAATCTCGCTAACTATCAATTTATACAATATACACCGCTATTAGTTTACACATATGTGTACAGTCTCGCTAACTATCAGTTTATATAAGATACACAATTGTTAGTTTATACAGATGTGTACAGACTTTTGATATATCTGTGTATTTTGTAGTCACGACCTATTTCCATTAGGAGCTCCATAATGGTTTGAATCCGGGAGGGACAGTTGGTGTCCAATACCTAGTTCCGTTAGGAGTTTCATATACGGTTTGAATCCGGAAGGGACAGTTGGTGTCCAGTACCTAGTTCCGTTAGGAGTTTCATATACGTTATTAGCAACTGATTATACACGAGTTTAAAATAATGGAAAAGTATTTAAAAATGTGTGTGAGAGAGAGAATTAATAGATGAGAAAATTAAGGAATTTTAATTAAGAGAGAGAGAGAGAGAGAGCTAATGTCAATCTTACCCTTTTAATTTAAAAAATAATCAATGGTCAAGATTAGTTCACTCAGTTTATTTTCAAGAAGTTGTTCACAAATTATCCTAATCCTATATATAATATATATATATATATATATATATATATATATATATATATATATATATATATATATAGTGGAGAGTTCAAATGAGAAGAAAAATTTTGTAAGAATAAAAAAATAACTTTTATACTAATAGAAATTCTCCATTTACTTCATTTAATGTGTGTATTTAATGTTAAGAAAAAGGGCATATAGGTAAATCTATAGTTGTCATTAATTAGCTAATTAATTAAACTTGTAACTCATTTTTATTCATATACTCTTTCAAGATAAAATAATTTATGGTATAAATTTTCGACATGTGTAGGATAAATTTTCGTATGTGTAGGATAAATTTGAAATGTGTAAGGTAAATTTACATGTGTGTAGGGCAAATTCCGGTAAAGCTAAGACATATGTAGGATATATTTTGAAATGTGTAGGATAAAATGTTTTTGCTTTGTTAATGAGAGATAACATAATTAATGAGAGGAGTTATAAAACTATTTAATGTTTTACCATTATGCCCTTTCTTCTTTCTCTTCTCACATTAAATTTTTTCTCAAATGAACCTTCCCATATATATATATATATAGGGTGAGGTTATTGTGAGAAAATTTAAAAGTGTGAGAAGGGTAAGAAAAAATATCAACCATTAGATTAAAAATCTAATGGTTGAGATCATAGTGGCATTATTGTAAATAAAGTGTCAAACAATTAATACTAATTGGATCGTTCAGGGGTGTTTTAGATCTTTTACCCACGTTCAAATAGAAACCGAATCAACTCCCCAACAATCACAATCAATACTTCGAAAATTACGGAGGTTATTCAGGATAACAATCTTCAACATCAATCTTCAATATCAGTTGTCGCAAAATCACAGTCCACGAATGAAGAAAATTAGGGTACCGTTTATTGGCGACCGGAAGTAGGAGAAGACGACGAAGACTCCGTCGATGGGGAAACCTGCAAAATCACATACAGGTATGTAATGTGCTACGAAAACAGATTGTTTTTAGTCGTATTTAAACATTGTATTGAGATATTGTTGATTCCTTTAGTTGGTATGATTAGGGTTTTTGATAAGTTGCTTACTTTCAACCTAATGAAACTATTTTGGTGTTTTTCAATTAGTTATTAAGGTTTTGGTTTTATTTTTATTAATGGAGTTCGATTTAAGCCATATTCATTAAAAAACAAATCTGCATTGTATGATTTAAGGTTTCTGCTTTATGGTGGCTTTAAGAATTTTATGGTGTCTTTAAGAATTTAGGGTGTTTTTTAATGTATGTGGTGTTTTTACATGTTATGGTGTTATTACAAAGATTTATAGTGTTAATTCTGTAGTCTGTAACTAATGGTTTACAACTTATTTTATTAATTGTTAGTTAGGTTTTTACGTATGCTGTGGTGTTCTTTGATGAGTTGTATTTGTTTAACAACACTTCTGTGGGTGTCTTCAATAAGTTTGCTGCATTCTAATACTTGGCGTATCTTTATGAATGAATAACCCTGTTCTGAAATGGCGTATGTTTAGGAATGAATAACGTGGGAGTGCAGGGTGTTATTTGTCCATTGAATACATTTATGTTGTCATTTACAAACACTCTTTTGGAACCCGCGTGGGTATGTGCTTACAATATGTGGTGTTTTTTTATTACGTGGTGTTATTTATGTATGGTGTTTGTTTGTTAGATATTACTATGAGGGACTTATTTAATGATATGTATGGACTCATCAAAGGTGATGTGGTGTTTTCCGAGTAGATACTGTATTTTTTGGTGTTAATTACCATCTATAGGGTTTGTAATAAGTTGTATTAATTGAAAAAAGAAAAAGCATCACAAAACTTAGGGTTTGTCTGTTTGGTTGGTTTTGGGTTCTGCATTCCAGTAGTTGGTGTTTGTCTGTTTGGTTGGGTTTTGGGTTCTGCAGCCGTTCCTGTCATAGCTTACCAGATAGGGGTGTTAGTTAGTGATTTGCAGTCATTCATACAACACTACGGTGGGGTGTCTTCAAAGAGTTTTTTAATTTGGTTTTTAATCGTGATTTGGTCTCTTACCTGTTGTTATATGACATTTGGTATAACACATATGCAGATTGAAAAAGGAGTGCAGGGTGTTATTTGTCCATTATCTGCATTTATGTTGTTATTTCTTTATAGGAATTGAAGGGGTCTTTTATAGGAGTGCAAGGTGTTATTTGTCCATTATTTACAATGTGTGGTGTTATTTCTTTATAGGAATTTTTTGTTTTTAATCGTGATTTGGTCTCTTACCTGATGTTATATGACATTTGGTATAAAACATATGCAGCTTGAAAAGGAGTGCAGGGTGTTATTTGTCCATTATCTGCATTTATGTTGTTATTTCTTTTATAGGAATTGAAGGGGTCTTTTATAGGAGTGCAGGGTATTATTTGTCCATTATCTACAATATGTGGTGTTATTTCTTTATAGGAATTGAAGGGGTCTTTTGTTCCATTATGTGGTGTTATTTATGTATGGTGTTTGTTTGATAGATATTACTATGAGGGACTTATTTAATAAGATGTATGCATTCATCAAAGGTGATGTGGTGTTATCCGAGTAGATACTGTATTTTTTGGTGTTAATTACCATCTATAGGGTTTGTAATAAGTTGTATTAATTGAAAAAAGAAAATTCATCACAAAACTTAGGGTTTGTCTGATTGGTTGGTTTTGGGTTCTGCATTCCAGTAGTTGATGTTTGTCTGTTTGGTTGGGTTTTGGGTTCTGCAGCCGTTCCTGTCATAGCTTACCAGATAGGGGTGTTAGTTAGTGATTTGCAGTCATTCATACAACACTACGGTGGGGTGTCTTCAAAGAGTTTTTTATTTTTGTTTTTAATCGCGATTTGGTCTCTTACCTGGTGTTATATGACATTTGGTATAAAACATTCGTTTTAAAACTATGGTTATAATACATTTTATTGCACGTGTGTACTATGCAGTTAGGAAAAGCAATCGGCTATGAACAAAAATGTACCTCTCCAAATACAAGAACACATAAGAGACTGCTATCGAGGGAAATGATAAACAAGGAGCCCCCGCCAGGGAAATGCCGCGACAACCAGAACCAAACACAACGAAAATATTGCCACCACCAGGGAAGCAGTTCAAATCGACTGCGAGATGGCTGGTTACAGGTTCTACCACAAAGGGTATGCATTTTATCCTTGAACATTATAATGAGCTAAATGTCTATACTGTGCGGTATTACTAATACTTTGTTTGTTTAATGTAGAATCAAAGTTAACAATAAAGAAGCCTGAGAAGGTGATTTCAAAGCCATCGTCCGACCCGGACGATGACTTTGTTGACACCCCACCAGGAAAACGAAGGAAGTCGCTAGCCAAAAAATCACCGATTCATACAAAACGGAAAATACACTCACAACCTTACAAGCCCTATACGGGAACAAAAATCAGGCCAAAAGGTTCGATCGACAATTTGTTGAATCTAACAGGTGGTTTGAGTGTGAAACAACGAGAAAAGGTTTACAAGATCGGATTTGGCTCAATTTTCAGCCATCAAGTTACTGGTGTCCCTACCGCAATCGCACACTGGTTGGTCACAAATTACGACCCAGATGCGTGCGTCTTGAATATAGGAAACAACAGTCTGATACCCATTACTGCAGACCTTGTATACCGCATATTCAAGCTGCCTCGTGGGGAAAATGTGCTGGTTGAACAGACGAAGGCAAACAATAGGAGTGGTGAAGTTATGAAGGAATTTAGGGGTCAATTTAAAGATGTACAAGGAAAAAGATTGTCTCCATTGCAGCTGATGATGCATATATTGAGCATAGACGACTACGATGTTCTGAATTTCATAGTTTTATACTTTTCATTTCTGGGAGAAACGACGAGCAACAACTCGGTTAATGTCCGGTATCTTCCGTGCCTAAAACCAGAAGTTGAAATATCAAGTTTTGATTGGTGTGCTTACATGGTTGCATGCCTCAACCGTATGAAGAGATCGTGGCACGGAGACGAGGATCATTTCAGGGGCCCAATGCTTTTGCTGATGGTAAGTTAATACTAAATAAAACATAAACAACAGAAAATCATGCATTTAATAATTGTAGAAACTGTACTATACATTTTTCAATGAAACTTGACAGATGGCCTATGCAATAGAGAAAAAAAAGATACATGCAACACATGGTTCGACTCTGATTGGATTAGCAAGTGATGACTTGTTTGAGGAGTTGGCTTCAGAGATGGAGCATAAAAAGATATCAATCGAGGATGTTGATTCAGCAATAAAGGGGAAAAAGGAAACGTGGATTGGACGATATCAGTGGAAGGGGAAAGAAAAACGTGGTTAGAGGTACTACAGCTATTGAAGATGATGACGAACACCTTGGTATATACAAGCATTGTGCAGACTACTTTCTGAAGCAAACTGACACCCAAATGTGTGCCATGCTTGTAGGTCCAGATGGAGTGTTTCGTGTGCCGATGGTGTCGCAGTACGGAGACACACAATCGCCCCCATCCGCATCTGCAAAAGAATCTGATGAGGTAAATAAACAATAGGTTGTAAATAGACTGATACAGTATATATTGTTTTACCAAAATATGTTGTTTAACCGGATTTTGAAACAGGATAAATGCAATATTTTGGATAAGTTGTTCCGTGATTTTGAAGAATACGTTCGTAGCACAAATGAGACGATTACAGAATCGTGTACATTGTATCCCAAAAGTGGGAAGTTGAAGGAAAAAGCATTGACATGGAATAGAATGAAGTTGAAACATCTACAAGCGGATGAGGCAAGCACGCAAGATGTCAACCGTCATGAAGGTAGTGTAACATTAACCAGCTTTAACACTACACCAAATACGAGAAAACATGAAACTATGTAAAAAAAATCTCCCTTTTCACCAATGATGTTATCATTTGTGGCAGAGGTAGAGACAGCGATAGACGCGGTGGATACAGCAAACACACCCCAACCACGGTTCAATGTATCAGGTCTTGAGGCAGTGAACCTGTCAAAAAAACTTGACAGTGTCTGGGATCATGATAAAGGTGTTGAGGGGGGTCGATCTGTGATGCACGAAAAAACACCATGCCCAAAAAGGACAATAATTTTGCCGCCAACGCTACGGTCACCATATGTCAGCCGCATAGTTTCATTGCGGGCCGGATGGGAGAAGTCGGAAGAAGTCGTACCACGGTGTATTTTCTGCAGGGTGCGTAACGCGTGGTACATATTCATCGTACCGTTATACTTTTTCGTTAACATTATTTATTTAAAATAATTATCCCGTGTTGTAGGGATGTAATTTTCATCAATAATGGTCAAGTTTCGGTGATGAGGTCACTGTTCGAATCGATGGTACCGGGCGTCACGGTACATATTGATGTCATCAATGCATGGGCTGTAGTATTGAACTACGAGGAGAGACTGAGGAAGATGGGAACAGCCCCAAAGTTGTTCTGCAATGCTGGAATGTTGGTATGTTTTCTTTATTGATTATTGTACGCTGTAATGAAAGTCCGAAAGAATTATCTTGAAAAACGTATTTGACCAGTGAAAAAATGTTTGCATTTAGTCAGTTTAGAGGTTATCAGTTTTATAGCATAATGAACATGAAATAGTTAAATAATTGGTAAGACAGACCTAGGCCTGCATATTGTTTAAATTATGTGACTCCCTTTAGATAAAGCCTAAATGAACTAATTGTGTTGTTCTGTTATAAAGGTATGTAAACTCGGTTATTGTAAACTGAAATAACATTTTGTTTTGGAGCTGAAATATCACCATATCGTTAAATGTATTAGACCAGTGAAAAATGTTTGAATTTAGTCAGTTTACAGGTTATCAGCTTTATAGTATAATGAACATGAAATAGTTAAATCATTGGTAAGAGCATAGTTTTCAATTTTGTTTTGGAACTGAAATAAAACCATATCGTTAAATGGATTTGACAAGTGAAAAAATGTTTGCATTTAGTCAGTTTACAGGTTATCAGTTTTATTGGATAATGAACATGAAATAGTTAAATCACTGGTAAGACAGTCATAGGCCTGCATGTTGTATAAATTATATGACTCCCTTTAGATAAATCCTAAATGAACTAATGGTGTTATTCTGTTATAACGGTATGTAAACTCGGTTATTGGATCTGAAATAACACCATATCTTCTAACTTTATTTATTTTTATTTTTTTTAAAATAAACATATGTAGCTTGAAAAGGAGTTCGACTTACCAGAAAAAGACTGAATAACAAGGTTTGCAGAGAACATGAAGTATGTACTAGACGGTATGGAACTAAAGACATTTAAAGGTTTCCAGAGACTGTACATCCCTATCTTGAATGGGGAGCACTACTTCCTACTTTTTTCAACTTGTTAACGACCCAAATAATAATCATTGACAACATAGAGGGTGACGTTGGTTTAGAAGAAAGGTACGGAGGGACGGTCGAAAAAATGGTACATATAGCTCAGAAATATACAAAACTATATTTATATATAAAAAAAAGAACAATAATGTATTACCGGATGTATTATTTCAGATAAGTGCCTTTTGTGGGTTCCTTAGCCGTATACAGCCAGTGGTAGCTGATAAACTAAGAGTTACCAAACCCGTAAGAATGGAATTCCCATGGCAGACCCTGTTTAACGGTACCGACTGCGGAATTTTCTTAATGCGGCGTATGGAGACCTACAACAGTAAGCTAGAAGGTTCCCTGGTAAAATTTAGAAACAGACCTGTAGATGCGCATTATTGTATCTGCTTACGAGAACACATGTCTTTTGACTTATATAGGAACAAGCGTGAAAGATTGGAACGTGGACTATCGTCAGAGAGGAAAGCAAAAGGGGAAGTATTGGATAATCAAAGAAGGGAAATCACCGATTTACGGAAGAAGTATGTATCAAAAATGCTTCTTAGTGAGGTGAACTCAGTACGAGGGGTTGTAGAGACAGAAGTTAGAGAGTTTGCTTGTTTAGACGAGGACGAAGAGTGAAGCTCGGGGAAAATGCAATACAAAGAATTTGTCACAGGTTGGATGGTATAATGTAGGTTTCAAACAAGTTAATCCAGTTGATCCATTTTCAATTTGGTTGCTCTAAACAATTGTGTGACGTATGAACATTTTATGGGGTTTTTTTCGGGCTAGAAACAATGGTGTGAAATTTGATCATTTCTTTTGTGTTTTGTTGTTATTTTTCTTTTTGATTACTTTCTCTAATATTTTACTACAATTATATCGTTCATGTCAGACGGAATTAGCGAATGTCACGAAAATATATGCTTGAAAACAAAACAATGTTACAAATACGACAATATAATAAAACCATATAAATTGTTATAACTCATGTCATAAGCCTACTCAGTTGGCTAAACCTCTCTTTTAAAAAAAGTAACAACATAATAACCAATTGACAGAACACCATACGATATATAAAAAACACAAAACATTTAGATACATTAACAAAAAAAATTGTTATACCAATATGCAATATGTACCCTTTTAAATATTCGGCCGTAAAAAAATCATCACTGCAGAACCTAAAACAAGTGTATAACGTTTCAACTTAAAAATTGAAGTATAACCATTCAACCGAAAACCACTGTGAACAAACACTGCAGAACCTAAAACAAGTGTATAACGTCTGCTTCATCCTCGTCAGATTCGACCACCTCTCCCCCCTCGTCTTCCTCAGAACTAGCGTCTTCTTGTTTCCTTTTAGGGTGTTTACAGGTACGTCTGTTATGACCGTACCTAAAGCAATTTTGACAACGACGTCTCTTATTACCCGTTTGGCTTCTTGCAATTTCACGTTTAGACTTCATCCGTTTCGGCTTACCCATACCTTTAAATCTAGTTCCAACGGGGACACGAACAGTAACTGTAGATGGTTGGGTATTGCCAGTTATTTCAGCAAACCTTTCCCTACGACTCTTACGAGGTGCACTCCCGATGGCCTCGTTAGCTGAATCGAAGAACTTAACCACATGATCCCTAAATGAGCACAATGCATCAAAATTGGTAACAAGTTTGTTAATAACCGACTCTGTATATTGTGTTATCTCACGTACAACCCGGTTTACTTCGTTATACCGATCTTCGTCCTCATTCATACCTAAACTAACACCAGGAGAACTATTGGTAACAGCCTCCCTCGTCCAACGTCTAAGTTTATATCGTTGAGGGAATTCCGTCACGTCAAGCATCCTAAGCACGCAGAATATGTGTGAGCACAACAACCCAAACTGTTCGAATCTTTTGCATGTACAGTATATAGTCATGTCGGCCTCCCGCACCATTACCTATAAGGCACAACAAAAAACATATAAATTCTTACAAAAAATCGATTAAGCAAATGACACCATACTAATTCATGTGTCGGATCCAAGTATATTTAAAGTAAAATGTAAACAAAACAAATAAAAATAAAGTCTATTGTATACCTCGAAGAAAGTGGTGCATGGTTGTTCCCAATCCTTCACAAAAAATTTAACGAAGTCATCGATCGTTTCCTACTTTCCAATAGCACATCTATGAATACCGTTTTGTATCTCCAATTGGACATAAAAAAACAGTGCATGTGTATAACCTCGCGGCTTCCTCATCCAAAGCAAAGTCTATAGCCAATATATCAGCAACCGTGTTTCTAGTGTCATGGTCGTTCTTCCTATGCTCATGTTTTTGAGCTTCAATTGCAGAATTAAAATGGCCCAAAAATTCTACAAGGGTACACTCCGGGTTGCAAAACTGTCCAAAAAAATGGTTCTCACTCTCTGAACGAGATAATGTACGCATGAGCCCAGACATGTACTCGTCACGATAATACGCCAGTATCCAACTACCCCTGATCTGATAAATAGACTGTAACCATTCATGCTCAAAAAGATTAAAATCATTCATTATGGTACCCCATTCGCTTTCAAACTTCTCGGGCAGTATAGAATCGGTCCACACAATGGAACACAACCTCTTCTTGAAATCTGTACTATTGCAAATCGTAACCATTGAAAAAAAATTGAAAAATAAAATAAATACAACACAACAAAATGAAGAAAAATTAATAGATTGAATAAGCAAAAACACCTTAACAGTAAGCTTGTCCATTATATGCCACATGCATAACCTATGCCTACTCTCAGGCCATGTATCTTCAATAGCCTTCTACATGGTTGGGTCTTGGTCGGTCACAACCACCGGAGGAGCACGACCAAAAGATTCACGAAAAACCCTAAGCAATCAACTATACGTTTCAGCAGTTTCGTTCCCTATTATAGCGGCTCCAAGTGTAACGTTATGATTATGGTTGTCAATACCGATAAATGGTACGAACATCATCTTGTACCTGAACACAAAAAAAAACACCATATAAATAATCTTTTATATAAAGCTAAAAACGAATTTATAAAAAAAAACAATCAACAAAATTGATTAGTAAACAAACTTGTTACGCCGATATGTTGCATCAAATGACACAACGTCACCGAAAACTGAATAATTCCGCTTGGCCTCCTCATCTACCCAGAATAAAGCCCTTAATATACTATCTTCAGAAGTTGTATACTCCATTGAAAAGTTTGGCATATACTCTTTCTTTCTCAACAACCGTTTAATCATCATATCAGCATCAAACTCAGATATGTACCTATTTATATCTCGCTTAAAATTCTTGAAATCGGATTTGGTTGCCCCAACCTGGTTAAAAAAACCACCATACAATGTCCTCATGATATTAAATGCTTTCACAGGTCCAATATTTATCGCACTCAAAGCATTAACCGCTTGCTCTTGAGTATAATTCAATCCTCGGTTAACGGGGAGTAAATACCTATCCTCGTCAGCAACAAAAGAGTGGTTATGGTCCTCCTTGAAATAGTATACCTCATATAGATTCATCTCGTTAAGCTTTAGGCACATACGTGCTTCGCAACCAGTCCTAATAGAAGGGACCTGACGAGTAGATTTCCTTTTTGAGCCTATATTTGGGGTGTCGACCACTTTAGAAGAATCGATCACCTTAAAAGGTTTGGTCCCTTCCTTTGAGAAAACAGAGTATTTGGATTTAACAACATCCTGCAGCTTATATTGGGAAGACTTTCTGGCGGTGAGCCTGCAGCCATCGCGTACTTTTGATAAAAGAGGAATGCATTATTCAGTGTGTCGAAAGTCATCTTCTCTCTCGGCCTAAGCGAATCTTCCACCTCAGGTAAAAAAGTCCTCTTACCAAAATTAGGAGACAATCGTGGACGCCCAACAGGCTGGTAATTATGAGACCCTACAAAATGAGACCACATCTAACATAAATAACACCACAACTATATGTATTAAAAACCAGCACAAATATCCCGTTAATAAACACTATGAGGACCACAACTGTATTAAACACCATGAAGGAATACAAACTGTATGTATTGAACACCATGAAGGAACACAACTGTATTAAATAACACCGTAAAAACACCACATATAATAGGTAAAAAAACACAACATATAACACCATGAAGAAACGCAACTGTATTTTAAAAAACACCATGCAGGACCACAACTGTATTAAAAACACCATGAACAGAACACAAATGTATTAAAAAACACAATGAATGAACACAACTGTATTAAAAACACCATGAATGAACACAACTGTATCAGCACATTTAGCCCGTTAATAAACACCGTGAAGGAAAAATTGGTTATAACATAAATAACACGACATGATATAAAAAAATACACCATGAATTCCTATAAAGAAATAACACCACATATTGTAAGCACATACACACACGGTTTCCAAAGAATGTTTATGCAGATAATGGATAAACTGAATAACAAAACACAATACGATACATGAACAAATAACACCCTGCACTCCATTCCTATAGATACGACATTTAGAACAGTTATATTCATTCCGATGACAATAAAAAAATAAGTATGGAACAACCCGCGATCTAATACAAACAATCACCCTACAAAAACATACCTGATCCATGATTCTCCATATGAATGCAGCGTTTTCAATAGAAGTCGTAACAATCGATTTATCCGGGTATATGTTATCGAGGTTGGATCAACAATCACGTATGAATTCAATCAAATATTGATGAATTTTAAAACAAATATGAACCTTGCCATTTATCAACATCTTGTGCAAATCAAATTGAATATCTCCGAAAATAACTGGTTTTCGGTTATAGAGTATAATTACCAAGAATAGATTTATTAGGGAAATTACCATTATAGCCTAAATCTCCAAAAAAAACAGGACACATGGCACAACCATATTCCTTATTACCCTTCTCACACTTTTAAATTTTCTCACATGAACCTATATATATATATATATATATATATATATATATATATATCGATTTCTTCATATTGTTGCACCAATAGAACAATATTCATATTTAGATACTATGACATTTGATAAGGCAAAAGGTAGAGTGAAAGCCTACGAGGAAAGAATACGATTTAAAATCGAATACAAGTAGAAAATCTTTAAAAGCTTTTTTTTGCGTGACATGAAGGTAGTCACGGTTAAGAGTCACATAATCACAACAGTATGGGTCATGACAAGGGATTTGGTCAAGATCATGAAGGCCGATCACCGGTGTGAGAAACTTGGGCGCTATGTTTATGAATGTCAAAATAACAAACACATGAAAGATGAGCCACTTTTAATTAAATAGAAGAAGATGAACCACCACTTTTGATAACTATATGCCCATACAAGCAAGATAACAAGGAAAACTAATTGTGATACGATTAAAGCAAAGAAATTGATTGCATATGTGAGAGAAGCGATCAAGGTGGGAGAGTGAATCGTGTGATATAATCAAGTAAAAATGAATTGTGATAGGTCAAGAAAAGAACCGTGTGATATGGAGTTATGTGAGGCAATTGCACAAGAAAAACTTATGGCAATAAATTTGTAAGATACCAATGTAGGAAGAAGAGTTAAAATGAGGGAGCTTTTGGGGTCAAGAATTTACTACAAAATGGTTGAGATTAAGGGATGATTGTTGGTTTAAACAACAAAAAGTAATCAACTCTAGTAGTTAATAACTAGGAGTTTTCAGTTGATTCACAAAGATCTAAGATTAGACAATAAGAGGAAGTAACTCTATTATCTTTTTTTTTAATTTTTTTTAAAAACACAAAAATATAAAAATTTGGGTTTTAAATTTAAAAAATTAAATTAAAAAAAATTTTGGTTTTGGGTAAATCTGGGGAAAATTTGGGGAGGGGAAAACCCAGGGAATCGGGGAAAAAAATGAAAAAATTTTAAATGTGACGCTGATGTGTCAAAAGGGGGAAAAAACTTAAAAACGCACTTTCACTCTCAGGGGGGGAAAGGGGTTTGTCTTTAAACTCACCCACTTTTTCATCCTTTTTAAAACCCCCTTTCCCCCAATTGTTTTCCCATAATTTATCACATTTCACTCTATCACACTTTGCAAGGGTTTCACCCACTCATCACTCACTCTTTTTTTTTTAATTTTTAAAAAAAATTAAAAAATAAAAAATTAAAAAAACAAAATTAAACACCAAAAAAATTTAAAAAAATTACTTTAAAATTTTTAAAAAAAAATTTAAAACCCAAAAAAGAAAAATAAGAAACTCTTTATTTAAAAAAACAAAAACAAAAATTTTTAAACTCATCGGAAAAATTAGATATCAAAAACCACCAACGTGTTACGTTAGATCAATCGTAGTAAAAAAATTTTGTTTGTTCTTTTCCCCCAATTCCAATATATATCCTCAAAAAAACGGGTACATGTGTCGGAGGGTCCTTTAAGGTGGTTGGGGTGTTTTTGGCATGCCATCCGCCCCTTTTTTGATCTTTTTTGTCAAATACTTTTACGTTTTTCACCCACCTCCAAAATTTTTTGTGGTTTTAAATTAGCACCGTTTTTTCCCCTGTAAAATTGGGGTAAATAATAAAAGCGACACGTGTCAATTTTTTTTTTAAAAGTCTTTTAAAGGGGGAATAACAGGGTTTAAAAAAAGTGTCAACATGTCAAACTAAGTCTTGAGGGGATCTTCGGGATGTAACATGCAAAAACCCAACCCTTGGGAGTGCCTTTAAAGCGTAAAACATGCTTAAAACATAGCCCGGAGTGACTTTGGGTTTGCCCAACATGCAAAAAAAATTTTTTGGCCTTGAGTGATGGGGTTTTTTGTAAATAGGGCCCACCCTTTGAGGGGACATCGACGTCAACAGGCTTATAATAAAGGTTTTCTGAGTTCCTTTAAAAAAGCCCAAAACTCTCATATGTCCCATTTGTTTGATAAGAATTTCAAATTTCCTTTAATTTATGAAAAAAGGTTGGAAATGGAGGGGTTAAAAGTTTTGTAAACTTTTTAAATTTATATGTAACCCCCAAAAAAACGGGTTTTGGTAATAAAAAACAGGGTCAATATTAAAAAAGGGGTTAAAAAAAAACCTTTTTGGTGGTAAAATTTAAACCCCGTAAACAAAATAACTGGGGAAAAAATTAAAAAATGGGTTAAAAAACCCATGTATATAAAAAAACCAAAGACAATGGGGTTTTTGGCCCCTTCATTTAAAATCAAAACTAAACTTGGGGGGACCAAAGCTGCTAAAAAAGAAATTTTTTTTTAAAAACCCCAAAATTAAACAATAATAAAACCACATTTTTGTGTGTTTTATATGTCGATGTTCATGGGGAAGAAAAAGGGGGGAAACCCCTATTTCCCAATCAAGAATCAAAAAATTGAAGGTAAAATTCTAATTTTAAAAATCAATGCAGGGAACGCATATAAAAGGGATCCCCCAAAAACGGAGGATCATGGGGTTTATGTCTCAAAACCTTGATTGATAAAAATTTTTAATTTTGAGAAAAGGTTGGGGAATATTGTAAAAAAAGGTTTGGGTTGGGATTTTGATCCAAAGAGGGAAAATTAGGGGGGTATTTGTATGCTTAAATTTTCTTTTAAAATTAAAAAAAAATTTTATGCCCCTTTTTTGGGGGGGGGGGGGTTAAGTTTTCCCTTGTAAGGTTTTTTAAAAGTAGATTTTTGAAGGGGTTTTGTTTATTTGATGACTTTTAAGACGATCCCTAAGTGTTCTTTGATAAATTCATACTTGTATGTAGGGTTTTTAAGGGTATTTGAACAATTGGGTTCGAAAAAAGGTTTTTCGTAAATAATTTAAAAATTGGGTTTTTGTTGACATGATGAAAATTTTTGCTATGTCAATTTTTAATGGGGTTTTTGAGTTTTGGGTTGGGTTTACAAAATTAGTTTTGGAAAAATTTGATTATATTAGGTTTTCGGATGAAGGTCTAATAATAGGAAAAAAAGGGGTTGCTCATAAAGTTTAAAAAACCTTGCTAATGGTTAAATTAGAAATTTTTTAAATTTCCAAAAAGGTTTCTTTTAATTTTGGGATTTTTAAACAATCGCTTGAATTTTTTTAAAGTGAAAGAAATGACAAAAAATTTGGGTTTTGGGGAAAAAACGTAGTTTAAAATGGGGGCCCTTAAAAATTTGCGCTTCCCGGGGGTAATTAACAAAATTGCCTAAAAAATTTGTTTAAACTTATTTTTTTGGTTTGTATGTGAAAAATGGGGAAATTTTGCCCTTTTAAAAAGGCCAAAAATTAAACCCCGTAATAGGATCGAATGAAAAATTTGATGAAAAATCCGTAAGGTGGAAAAAAGTCGTTTTAAAAATGAGGGGACTAAACCAACCATCTTGCGAAGGGATAAATAAATTTTTTGGGAGCTTGACAAGCTGGGGTGGGGGTTTGGGAAAAAGGGTCAAAGGGGATAAATTTACGGGGGAAAAAAACATAATTTGGTTTTTTAAGGAAAAGTAAAAGTTTTACATATTTTAAGTAAAAATAAAACATTTGTAGTATGGTTTTAAGGAAAAGTTTAGTTTTAAAAATAAATATGTTTTCCCGGGTTGCAAAATTTGTTTTAAAGGTGGGAAAAACAATTAAAAAATGGTAAAAAATCATAAAATGAGGGTTTTAAAAAAGGGTTTTAAAAGGGGGAAAAATTATTTTTATGTGAGGGGAAAATATAAATAAGGGGTATTGAAACATTACTTAGGGTTTTTAAACCCCTTTAATGGGTTTAAGGGGTAAAAATGGTAATCCATTCCACAAATTGACGGATAATTAAAGAGTTTTAAAAAAGGGACCCCAATATGGCGAAAAGTCATAATTTTTTTTAAGGGCGAAATTAAAAAAAAACAATTTTTAATGTAAAAAGATTACATTGAAAAAGGGGAAATGGGCAAAAGGGTGGGGAGACAAATAAATGCCATCTTAAAATTGATAAGGGGTCTTTTTCCCCCAAATTTGGAAAAAATTTTTGGTGATGATTTTAAAACATTTGACAATAATATCTAATAAAACTTTTTGTTTGTCGAGTTTTTTTAATCACAGGGAAAGGGCTTTTGGGTTTGCATCGCTATTAATTGGTTTTAAAAAGTAGTAAAGGTATTTAAAGGGGGTCAAGGGCTTTGACCCGACCCGGGTTTATGTGTAACGGGTAAAAACCTCAAAAAAAGGGGTTTTAAAAAATTTCCTTTTTAAATTTTTAAAATGAGTTTTAAATTTATAAAACAAGGGGTTTACCTCAGGAAAGGGTTTAAATTTAATAATCTAAATCGTAAATAGACATTTTGTTCTTAAAAAACAAAATTTTTTTTTTAAAAAAAGGTTTATATTTAAAAAATTTTATATTTGGTCGAATTTAGGGAATTGAAAGTCCTCGACAAAAAGAAGGGTCTAATTTTGGCCCAAAAATGCCCTCGAGGGGGGAAAATAAAGGAAAAGGGTTTTAAATTGTTATTTTAAAAAATGGGGTTTTCCCCAATAAAATTTAGCCCCTTTCGGTAGGGGAAAAAGTAAAAAAGTAAAAAGCCTTTTCGTTTTTTAAAATTCCCCTTTTAAAAATGGTTTTTCCTTTAAACTGTCGAACCCAAAAAGGGGGGGAAAAATTGGATAAAAGGGAATTTTTACGATAAAAATCCGCCACAAATAAAGTTGGGGGTGGGAAATAGATAGAAAATCTTATTTGTGGAAACGATAGTTTAAGAAAAAGGTTTTGGGTTTGAAATTAAGCTTTGGGGGATTAGTTTAAAAAAACCCAAAACGGGTCAAATAAAAAAATAAATAAAGGGTTTTTAGTTGAAAAAAGGGAATGTATTTCGCAAAAGGAAAAAACTATACGGGTAAAATGGAGGGGTTAATAAGGGCATCCCAAAAATTTTTGGGTAAATGTATAGTTTGGTTTAAATGGGGTTTAAAAGGGGCAAAATCAAAAAATAAAAAGCAAAAAAACCAGGAAAAAATGCTATAATTTATATGAAAAAAAAAAATTGGGGGTAAAAGGGTTTTTCGGGGTTTTAAAATTTATAGGGGGAAAACATTTTACGGATATTTAAAAAAACAATTTTCCCGGGAAAAAGGGAAAAAAATTTGAGTGGTTAGGGAAAATTGTGAAAACAAAAAACGGAATTTAAAAGGGGAAAAAAATTTTGCGGGCAAGCCACCGTTGTTTACGGGGCCCTCCGAAGCTTTCGGTGGGGGTTAGTCCCGGGGTTGAAAACGGGAAATTTTCTTACCCGAAATGGGGACAGGGGGGTTGGGGCCGAAAAGCTTGACCTTTAAGTTTTCGGGGGGTCACCGTAGTTTTACAGTGGGGTTTTGAAAAAAATTTTTTTATTTTTTTTTTTTTTATTTTTTTTAAAGTCTTGGGGTTTTTTTGGGGTTATGTTAAAATTTCAAAATTTTTTAACTAACTTTATTTTTTTTAAATTATGAAATATAGGTGAAAATTTTGGGGCCCCGGGGAGGGGGCCCAAAAAGCTTTGAAAAACCGGGAAACAGGGTAAAAAGCTCAAGCTTCCGAAACTGGTTTTATTGTTTCAAAAACAAACCCTTTGTGGGAAACATGTTAAAATGTTATAAATTTTTTTTTAAAAAAATAATAAAAATAAAATTTGTGTAGATTTATATGTATTTACTTTTTAAAATATAAAAAAAGAAATGGGAAATTTAGAAAAAGAAAGGGAAAAGGTCTTACATTTTTACCTCGGAGTGCCTTTAAAACCAAACCGAGAGTCGAAAATGCCCCGAGCATACTCCCGGGTAGGGCAAAAATTTTGGGTTTAACGGAGGGTTTATGGGGCAAAAAAAATGTTTTTTTGGGGAATTTTTTAAGGGGAGGGTTTAATAAGTTGGGGGGCTAAATTTTGTCAAATTTTGGGAAAATCGGGAAAGGGGCGGCTGCGGGGCGCTGAGAAGGGGGCCTTTTCCAAAAACTGCAAAGGGCCACTTTTTTGGGACATTGAAAGCTTCCTTTTTAAAACCCCTTAACCCCGGGCATCCCCTTCTTAAAGCTCTCCAACAAAAATAGGTCCCGGGGGTTTCCCCTTTTTAAAACTTGCACCTTTCTCTTTTCCACAATTTTTATCCCCCTCCTCTGGAATTTCCCTTTAACTGAAAGGGGGCCACCCAACTTAGTTCTTTTTTGCATTCTAGGGAACCCCTCGGGGTAAGTTTTCCTTGCTCTTGCTTTTTTGGTTTTTAGGCTTTTTACCCAAAAAAAGTAAAAGCTTTTTAAAGGGGAAAACCCCTTTGGGACTTTGGGGTTAAAAGGCCCTTTTTGTCCGCCTTTTCAAAAAAAACGGGGCAAAGGGTGTGTAATAATTTTAAGGTGTTATTCTCTAAAAAAAGGGCCCCCCATAAAGGGACCCAACTTTTGGGCTGGGCCCCAATTTGGGAAGGGTGAAAAAGTTTTTTATTTTTAAAAAAAAGTCAAACGGGCCCCTTTTTTTTGGAAATGTTAAAAAAATTTGAGCCTTATATATGTTATAAAAACCTATTTTGACACTTAAAAAGTTGGTAATAATTTTTTAAAAAACATGTAAAGAAAATGTTCGGCTCGTCAATTTAGTTTTTAGGGTCGGTTCGAAAACCAAAAAAGTGTGAAGTGGGGATTTTTTTTTTTTGGATTTCGATTCTAAACCAAAATTTTGGGATAGTTAGAAAACTGATCTAAATTTTGCATTATGATGTAATATTAATGTATCTTACCCCCCCGGGAAGGTTAATTTACATGTTTTCATAATCTTAATCGGAGTTTATGAAACAAGTTCCTTTAATTTTGGGCAAATTTTGGGTTTTAAAAGGGTTTTTTTTGCAAAATATTTTTTATATTGAAAAAGGAAAATTTTGGGAAAAGGGAGTTTCCTACTGATGAAATATTATAAGTAAGATTGTTTGGGTTTTTAAAATGGGATTAAAACTGGTTTATGAAAAAGCCCTTTTTATTATGTGGGATAATGCAAAAAAAAGGGCCCCTTTTTTGGCTTGTAAAAGGTTTTTTTTTAAATCACTTTTTTTTAAAATTTAAAAATTTTTTTACCTACTGATAGGTTTTTATTAAAGGGACATATCTAAGACAGGGGTTTGGGCATGCCCTTTAAAACATCAGTTTTTCATTAACATCAAAAATTTTCTTTTTTACGAGGGAAAAACGTTTATTTCAAACGATAAAAATGGTTTTTTAAACCCTTTTTATAAAAACCAAAAGACTTTTTAAATTTTACTGTTTTTTTAAAATTTATTTTAAATATTTTTATTTCAGGTTTTTGATAAAAAATTTCGGGAATTCCAACTAATTTAGAAAATAGGGTGAAAAATTTGGCCCCAAAATTTCCCCCTTGGTCCCATTTTTGGTCAAAAAAATTTAAATTAAACATATAGCCCCAATACCCTTTATGATGTTATATCTAAAAATTTATTTTTCCAGTTAAAATTTTTATGATTATAAAATAAATTTTATTTTTAAATTTTTCCCTTTTTTATAAAGTTTTGGAAATCCCAAAAAATGCCCTTATGAGGCTAGTTTCTTTTTAAAACCCTTAAACGGCAATATATGTTTGGAATCCTACTGATATTTAAACCCTTTTTTAAAATATAAGGGACATATAAAATTTTTTGTCCATTTTTTACCCGGTACCGATTTCGCAAAGGGTGCGGAACGGTTTAACCCCTTTGTAACTAGTTTACTTTTTTTTTAAACCAAAGGGAAGGGCCCAAACCTTTCCCAAATTTTAAGGGTTTCAAAAAAAGGAATGTTTATTGTTTGCCAAATTTTTACAAGTAAAGGGAACGGTGGGGTTTAAACTACATTTTTACCCGAATCTTTTTTCTTTTTTTTTTTTTTTTTTTTTTTTTTTTTTTTTTTTTTTTTAAGGTTTTCTTTTTTTAATCAGGGTTTACTACTGGGTCAAGGGTCTTTTGATTTAATTTAAAAAGCCCGTTTAGTTTTTAAAATTGGTTAGCTTATCCCTTTTAAAACCGGGGAACTAGAGTTTTTCCGGTTTTTTGCTATTTTGCATTAGTTCATTTTAAAATTCGGGGGAAATATAAATCTTGCTTTTTTTTTAAAAAGGGACTAGCTCAGGTAATACTCTGGGGACTTATTTTTCCCAAATACGTGCTTGGGATAGGGTTTTTTTTAAAAACCGTTTGGTCGGAAATGGGATAAAATCGAATGCCAGATTTTTGGCTATTTAATTTCCGGGCATTTTTCTTTTTTAAATCCTTTTTTGTTTGAAAAACCCTTTAACTTTCGGGGTTTTTTAAACTACCTTTTGTCCGGGGATTTTTCGGTATTCATTGATTGGGCCACGGACCTTTAGGCGCGTTTTGGATACCCTGACAGAGGGCCTAAAAATGAAAATACCCCCTTGTTGGGGGAAAAAATCCTTCGGGGGATTTTTCTAATTTGGGGGTAGTTAATCATGTCTGGGGTTTTTTGTACGGGGGCCTTGTATGTATGGCCCAAAATATGTAAATATTTTTTAAAAACGGGGGTTTGCAAGGGTTTAAAATTTTCCCCAAGTTATAAAGTTTTTTGTGCAAATTACGCATTTAAAAAAACATTTTTTTTTAAAATTTTTTTAAAAATGAGTCAGTTGGGTGTTTTTTACCAGCGGCTGGGGTATTTTCAAAAGCCCTAAGCTGCAGGACAATCGAAATAGGCTGGAGTGCTCGGAAAGTGATATAAGAGGATTTTTTGCAAAATCCTTGGGAATTCCCCAATTTGTTTTACACTCTTTTTTTTGAAACAATTTTTTGATCCGCCTGGGGGTTCTTCTTTTACGAGCCTGTTTATTTTTTTGTATTTCAAATTATTTGGGTTTTGTTAATGAAATTTTAAAAACCCCAAAGATTTCCCTTTTATGCGTTTTTAAATTTTGGATTTGTTTTGTTTTTCAATTTAAAACGTCATGTTTTATTCCCCCCCCCGGGGCCCACCGGTGTTTTGGTTAAAAAATTTTGGGGTATGACGGGTTTTGGTATCAGACCCAAAACGTTTGAAAGAATTAAACACTACCCTTTTTGTTTTTATTTTTAAACTTATAAAAAAAGAAATTCCCTTTTAGACTTTAAAAAGTTGGGCTTTTGACCTACAAATTACTAATTTCTTTTTTTAAGTTATTTATATTTTTTTTTTAAATTTGTTTTTTTAACGGGAAAAATGGGGCCCGTTTTAGGGAGGAAGGGGAAAAAAGGCCCAATTGGGGGAGGCCCTTGGGGGCTTTATCCCTCCACATCCACATAACCCAAAACCCCCTAAGGAAGTTTGGGGGGAAATTCAGGGCCCAAATTGTCCCCAAAAATTCCCCTTTCCCCCTACCAAAAATTCTTATCACCCCGTATTTTTCCCAAAATCATTCAAAACCCCCCATTAACCATTCCTATCATTCTTATCAGGTTAAAATTTAAACCCCCAACCCCAGTATTTCCCCCACCCCCCAGCTGTTCAAAATTCTTTTGGGAATAAAAGGCCAAAAAACCCCCAAATGGACGGGGGGATTTCCGACCCAAAAATTTGCCCCCCATCGGGGTTAAAAAATGCGCACCCCTTTGGGGGATATCGAGCGTTTTCCAAAAAACTTTTTTTTGCCGGATCGCCATTTTAAAGGGTTTCCAAATTTGAAGGGGGGCCCCCAATAGGGAAAACCAATTTTTTTTGGGCCAAACTTTTCCCCCAAATCATTCTAAAACCCCCTCGTAAAACAAGAAAGGGGAGGTTTTCCAGGGGAATCCGGGGGAAAACTTTTAAATCAGCCCCCCCTGAGCGGGGGGGGAAAAAATTTTTTGGGAGCAGGGTTTTGTCAGCACGTACGGTCAACGGTTGGTTGGGCTACCCCCCAATTGCCAAAAAACCCTTTTACCCCCCCCTTTCCCAAGGGACCCAAAAAAGGGTGGTACCCTCTAATGGTCCCCGGGGGGTTTGGGAAAAACACCACCCCCCAAATGGTTAAAACCACCACCATCGGGTTTTTTTAAACCCTACCCCAAACCCATACCCGGGAAAAGTCTGGTTTGGGAACCCTTTTTAAAACCCCATCAAACCCCTTTTGGGGATTCCCCAAACTTGGTCGCATGCCCTTTACTAAAAAGCGGTCTTTTGCAAAAAAGAAATTTCCCCGTTTTTTCCGTTCCCCCCCTTGTTTTACCCAAATCTACTGGAAAACCCAAATTTAGGGGTACCCAGTATCCTAGTGTCCCACAATCAAAACCCTGGGCTGCATTGGGGGGCCATCAATGGGGCCTTGGGAAAGGGAATAAAAGAAATCCCAAAAACAACCCGGAGAAATAAAAAAGGAAAAGACAAAAACAAGTTCTTAAAGGGAAAACTCTAAAAAGGGTTTGGGGGGAAAAGGGAAGGACGAGTAAGTTTTTCAAAATAATATTTTGTTATTTCCCTTCGGGGGGACTTTTGTTATTTTTTTTACCCTTTTGTGGGGGCTTTTTTATTTCTTTATTTCCCTTGCATGGATAATTTATTTTGTGTTTTTTGTATTTAAACTTCTTTTAAATTTAATAAAAATTTATTTTGGAATTATTTTATATGTTTTACCCTTTTAAAAAGCGGGCTTTCCCGGTTTTTTTTTCAAAAATTTTTCCCTTTCGGGGGGCTAAAAAAAATTCCCAAAAAAAGGATCTTTTTTGGTTTTCTTTACCCAAAGGGGGCAAAAGGGCACTTTATTTGGTCAGCTTTAAATGATATTTAAAGGGATAAAAGGGGATTTTCTAATGATTTTGGGGGGAAAGTTACCCTTTTCTTTCTAAAAGGTTGGTTTGTAAAAGTTAAAAACCCTTTCCAAAGGGTTCATTATTAATAAACCCATTAAGGTATCTTATTTTAAACTTTCGGGAAATTGTTCTTACTCCTAGTAGTTTTGGTTTGGGGGGGAAACCACCCTAGCTTTAAGAAAAATTTTGGACTATGTCCAAAAAAACCTTATTT
This sequence comes from Scalesia atractyloides, assembly GCA_947069175.1. Classification (NCBI taxonomy): domain Eukaryota; kingdom Viridiplantae; phylum Streptophyta; class Magnoliopsida; order Asterales; family Asteraceae; genus Scalesia; species Scalesia atractyloides. The sequence continues at coordinate 47,377 of CAMTDV010000155.1, forward strand.
TTCATAGCCTTTTTGTGACAATGTGGGTTTTCCCGGTTTAATATTTTCCCAATATGAGTTAAAAATTTGGGGACATCCATTAGAGTTTGCGGGGCCAAAAGTGTCTTTTTTTTATGTCCAATTAGTGACGGCCAATTTTTGCCTTTATTATTTGCCCAAATTAGTGACGGGGCCAAGGTGCTTTTTTATGCCCCTTTGGGGAAAGGGCCCAATGTGCCATTTTTTTATTTTCCTTTTAGGGGACATCCCCAATTTGTGCCATTTTTTTATGTCTTTTAGGGGGACATGCCAATGTGCTTTTTTTTTAATGTCATTCGTAAAATTTGGCCAAAGAGTTTTAATTAAAAATTCCCTTTAATGGCAATGAAAGTTGGAAAACACGACCCCACTGTTAAAAATTTACATTTGGAAATTTTCCGTCCAAATTGAAATTTTGGGCCTTTTTGACGGGGCCCTTTTGGGGGACCTGGGCCCACCCTAAGAGTTGTGTTTTTATTCACACTAGCTTGATTTAGGGGGTTGGGTTTGGGGCCATATCCAATGTTTATAGCAATATGGTTATTAATCCAAAAGCAAAAAGAAAATTAAATTTGGGGGTTTAAAACCAAAATTTTAAAAGGAATGGCCAAACTCGGAGGGGGGGAAAAAATTGTAACATTTTTTGTAAATCGGGTTTCAAAAACCCGCCCTCTTTTATAAAATCAAAGAAAAAATTTGTTTACGTGTTTAGTTATTTATTTAAAATTAAATTAAATTAAATTTTTTAAAAAAATAAATTCATAAAAAAAATTTTTAAAGGTTTAAACCCCACAAATTAAGAAAAAAAAAATCAATAATTATTTAAAAAAAAAAAAAAAACAAAGGGGAAAAGGGTTTTTAAAAAAAAAAGGGGGTGGAACCCGGGGGGGGGTTCGAACCCGGGTTTCCCCCCCTTTTTCCACACGCAAAAAAAAACCCACGTGCTTTACAACACAAGTTTTTGAAAATTTTCTGGTTTTTATTAAAATCAATATTGGGCGGGAGAAAAACCCCTGAAATTTCCACAACCAAAACCTCCTCGTCGGAGTTTTCCGCGTTTTTTCCTTTAAAAAAAATTCGAAAAAACTGTCCGTCAAATTTTTGGGGTAAACCCCAAAAGCCCCCGATTGAACGGAAATCAATTCAAATAATCCAATTACCAAAAAACCCAAAGCTCGGAACTCTCCAAAAAAAATTTACCAGTGGGAACCCCCCTTCAAAAAACCCTTCATATTCTCTTTTTTCTCTTTTAAAAAAAATTGGTCGTCGGAAAAGCTCTTTTTCCCCGGAGAACCACCGAAATCGTCGGAACCCAACCCCGGGGAATCGTCCCGCCACCCTCTTTTTGGTTTAGACCTTTCTACTTTTCTTTTTAAAAAATTTCCCTTTTTTAACCCTTCATATGCGGTTCGTTTAAACTAACAAGAATCAGAATGAAAAAAGGAAAAATCAAATTTCGGGGCGGGTAAAAATTTTTGGGTTTTAATCTTAAATAAAAGAAGAGAAGGGGGTTTAAGTGTTTTTTTTTAAAATTTTAAAAAGAATGTTTCAAAGGGGTTTTTGGGGAACACAGTCCAGTGGTGGGATGTTTTGCAAGTTAAAATAAAAACTTTCCCTGGTTCGAACCCGGGCCCCCTGACCGCAAAAATTTACCCCATATTTTTTTTTTTATTTTGGATAAAAATTTTAGGGGTGGGGGAGGGTTATAAAAATTTGTAATTAAATTTCCCCTTTTTTAAATTTCGGGTTAGACACACGCCAAAGCGGGGGGGACTGTGTGCTTTAACGGGGAAAAATGGTACCCGAGTTCGACCCTTGTGCCCCCACCGACCCCCCCCCCCCCCCCCAAAATAAAACCCATTTTTTTTTTAAGGGGACCAAATTTTCATTTAAACGCAATTTAAGTTAAAAAGTATAATAATTTTCCCGGATTTTTAAGGGGTTGGGCCCACCCAGCCAACTGGTTGGGTGGGTGCAAAATTCACTGAGGTCGGGGGTTTTCGGGGGGGGCCGACCCCTTCACCCCGGGCCCCGACCCTTTTTTAAAAAATTTTTTTAATACGGGATCACTTTTTTGAAAAAACCCAGTTAGTTTATTTGAAAAAAATTTAAAATAAAAAGTTTTTGGGGGTTGGGAACCACCCCAGTTGGTGGGGGCGGGGTTCATAACGTCTCAAAGGCCCCGGGTTTTCCAAAGCCCTTTGGGACCCCACACGGGGATGGGAACTTTTTAAAAACCCCTTTTTTTACCCTGATAAAAAAAATTTTAAAAAAGTAAAGTGTAAAAGGGAATAATTAAAATCATGATTTTTTTGGGGGTTGGGACACTTTACCCCTCAGTTGGAAAGACGCTTTGAAACGAAATTGGGGGATTTTCACGAGTTTTTTTTTGGGCCTCCCGCAGGGCATGTTTTTAAAATCGTTTAAAACCGGCCGGGACTGAAAAAACCCCTGTCGTCTGACATTTCTTTATTTTATTTTTTTTATTTTATTTTTTTTATTTTTAAATTTTAAATTGGCTTTTTAAATTTTAAAAATAAAATTAAAAAAATTTTTATATTTTTTGAAGGGTTTAATATATCATTAAAAACTCAAAAAAAAACAATCAAAAAAAAACCCAAAACCCAAAAAGGTTAAAACCCTTAAAAAAAATTTTTAAAACTTATTTACCCAAGTTTTTTAAACTTTGTTTTTTTCTGGTTTTTAGAAATTTTTTGTCGGCCCAAATTTCCCTCAACTCTGTGCGAAATAATCACCAATCAAGGGGATTTCCCCACAGGGTTTTGGAGTAAAATCTCAAACCCAAAATTCCCCCCGTTTTAATCACTTTTTTGGGGTTTGTTTTCATGGGGTCGTCCCCTTTCCTTTTTAAATTTTTTTTTTAAAAACACTTGGGGCCTTATATCATTTTGTGAAAAAATTTTGTGTTTTGGTTTGTTGTGGGGGTTTATATGGGGTTTAAAAATTTTTTCTTTTCAAGGGCATCTTTTCATTGGGGCCCGTCATTTCCCCTCGTGGGATAAGGGGTTGGGGCATCGGGTTTCCCTTTCATTAGATGGGCCCTTTTTGATTGAGCATTAAATCTCGGGGATACTTTTTTTTCTTTCCCCAGGTTTATATTCTTTCAATTTTGGTTTGTGATTGTTTACATAAAATTTTTTTGCCCCACTTTGGTTTTTGGGCCCAAATTTTTCTTTAATAAAACAAAACCAAGAAATATTTAAAATGTTTTTCAAGGTTAAACTCGCCAACTTTTTTTGGGCCCCAAAAATCTCCTTTTTTTTTTAAACATGTTTAACAGGGGGAAAAAAGTTGGGGAAAAAAAAAACACTTGGGGGAGGGGGCCTTTAGGGGGAATTTAAACCCAAGTTTTTGCGTTGGCATAAAACATTTAGATTTTTTTTTGTATTTGTTTAAATTTTTTGGTTTGTTGGATATTTAAATTGTAATTTGTTTTTTAAAAAAATATAAAAACCCCTTAGTAAAAAATCTGAGTTTTGGGTTTTGGGAAAAAACCAAATAATCCCCCGTCTTTTATTCCGGGGGGGGGTGGGGGGTTGTGACATTTTGGGTTTCAGGCCTGTGACTTTAGGGAAATAGGATGGGTTTTAATTAGCCCCTTAAAAGCCTATACTATTTTTGTTTAAAATTTTAAATTTGTTTAGGGGTGTTACATGAAAAAATTCTTGTGTTTATTTGTTTCCCATGTTTTTTTTCCCACCCCCAAATATTTTTAAAAAGCATTTCTCACAATTACATTTTTAATTTTGCAATTATTCATGGGTTCATTTTTTTCCTTAAAAGGGTCAAAACCCTTTTATAAAAAGAACACCCCCTCTTTGATTTCCATGATTTTTCCCTTTGTTTTTGTATTTTTAAAACCCCCTTTCAAAGTGAGTTTTCACGACGGGCATGTAGTAACTGGAAAGGGTAGGTTTTCCCGGGGTGGGTCAAAAATTGTTTCCTATCTAGGTTTGGATTGTACAAATCCAAAATAAAAAGGGCCAGTTTGCCCACCTGGGGGGCAAACGTGGGGGGTACGAAGGACCCATTAGGCCAAAGCATGCTTTTTCCAAAAGTCGTGTGAAAGGGTAACCCCACTTTTTAGTTGTCATTGTGTCTACATTTTGGGGCACCTTCCCACCCCCACATTTTCGAAAAATGTTTTAAGGATTTTTTATTCGGGGGGGTGCGAGTGTTAAACCCCCCCGGGCACCAATGTGAATCCTTTCCCAAGGGCCCCAAAAGTTTATGGGGGCCCACTTTACTACACATGCAATGGTTTTTTGGGGGGGGCATTTTTGGGGGGCCCAAACATGAGAAAACCCCCAAGGGCATTTCCTTTTGGATGTAGTTTAATTATTTTTTTTGTTATTTTTGTTTTTATTCTTTTTACGGGCATTGACCCCCTGGGGAAAATTTTTTGAAACCCACAATCTTCCTACTTTATTTCCCGGGAGTTTTCGGGGGGAGGGGAATTTCGTGGAGGTAAAAAGGTCCGGAAAAAATCAAAAAGAACGTTGGCCACGGGAAAAATTTCTAAACAAACGGCCCGCAGTGCTCCCGGGGCATTTGTTTCACCCAAAATTTAAACAAACCCTCACCGCTAATACCCCTTCCCAAACCCCCCCAAAACCCAAAAAGACCAAAACGTCGCCAAAACCCCCCTCCCCAAAAAAACCCCCAAAAAGCACCTAAAAAACACTTCAAAATCCTGCGGGTCCCCCCAAAAAATAAAGGGACTTTAAGGTGTCACCGCTCTCCTTCAAATGGTTTGAGTAGATGGAAAAACACCTTTCTCAATTGCGGGGCTGTTTCCCAGGACCGCAAGGTATGTTACGCGGGCTTTGGGAAAATTGTTTTTTTTTGGGGGAGGGCCCTTTTTCCCGGTGGAAAAAGGGGAAAAAAATAAGCGAGGGTTGGAAAAATGCCCTGGCCTTAACATGGGGGAAAAAGGTTTAAAAGGGGAAAACATGAGAGACGCTTCTGTCCAAGGGAAACGAAATTTAAAAAAACTTTGAAAACGAAATTTCCGCATTGAAACAAAAGGAAGGAGGGGCCACCTTTTACAATAAAAAGGGTTTCTCGAGTTGAAACCCGATGATCCCCAATCGGGTTTACCCCAATTTTACCCCCTAGTCGAAAAATACACTCGGGGGGCCCCCCCTCGAAAATTCCCAAGGGCCCCGGGTTTTTAAGCAATTCGCCTTTCAAACACTTTTAAACCGTTTAAAGGGGGTTAAACTAAGGAAAATCACTGAAAAAAACGGGATTTTGAAAAAAACCAAAAATTTAAAGAGAGGGAAAAAGGGAAAAAACCCCTTGAGCTCCCAATTCCCCAAAACCCCCCAGGGTTTAAACCTCGAAGTTTTTGGTTTAAAAGGAAGCGAAATGGCAAGAAAACTTTGCCGTCACCCAAACCAACCCTCCCATTTATGCTTTCCCCAATTTCCCCCCGTTTTCCCCTCCATTTCCCACCATTAAAAGGCCATACATGGCCCACAACCCCCAAATGTAACCCTTGGGGCAATACCATCACCCCCCCGAAAAACCCCTGCCCAACACTGCACGGTTGTGGGGCGTGCGGGTCACCCCCCCATCCCAAAAACCTCCGTTTTTCCCTTCAGCGAAAAGAAACCCCAAGTCAACCTCCAACCCCCAAACCCAAAAACAAATGGGGGGGTCAAGCCCCCCCAACAAACCCTTTCTTCTTTTACCTGCACAAACCCCTTTTTGGCCCCCCCCCCCAAAAAAATCCTTACTTTCCCAAACCCCAAATACCCCCCTGATGCAAACCCCTGCGGCCTTTTTTTCAATTTTTGGGGAAACCCAAAACCCCTTTTAGGAAAAAACCTTTGGGCCCCCGCCTGGTGAACATCTTTCCCCCGGCCCAAAACTCAAGCAAACCCGGTAAAACCCAAACCAAAAAAAGGGTCCTCCAAAATGCTAGGGAAGAGCTTTCAAAAATCAAAGCCAACCAAGCCAGGGTTGAAAAAAAATGTTGGGGCAAAGGGGACGTTTCTCTTTTAATGGTTTGTTATTTCATCCATATTTTTCGAAAAATGTGCGGATAAGAGGGGTTTTTGTCCTTAGAATTCGAATCTTTTTCCTCGACCAAAAACCGTGTTAAACTCGTTGAATCCTGACGGTGGGGGTTGTGACGGAAAAACCCACTTCATTAAAAATTTTAATACGCGATTGTACTTTTCACCCCCAAAAAGGGTCACGAATTTTCCCCCTTGATTCATTTTTTATAAATTGGGAAGTTTCGATGTTATCCCTCGGGCCCTGGATGGCTCAAACCAGCTTTAGCTGAAGGGTGGGGCCATGAAAAGTTCATTCGTTTTTTCCCTCACCGACGGTCAGGGGCCCCACGTATCTTTGGGGAAAAACCCCCCCCAAAGGGGGTCAAATTTATGTCCTGCCTTCAGCCCGAAAAATTTTCTTCAAAGGGAATATGTCACATTTTTTGCTTTTAAAGTCGACAAAAAAGGGGGGGGGAAGGAGAGGAATCTTCAAAAAATTTCCAATTGTGAAAAGAATTCCCGCAAAATTTTTCTCGTCGGTGTTTTAGGCTTCCTCTGTGAAAAGGAAAGTCGAAAATTTTGAATCGATTTGTGCCTGGGCCCCTTAAAACCGGGGCGCAAAAAAACTCCTTATGGTTAGCCCCAAACGAGATGCAAAAGCTGGCCAGTTAACTTTCCCGGGGTTGGAAATGGGCAAAGGATTTAAAAGTCCTTGGTCATCGCCTTGGGGGGGTGCCCGTTTTTTTGTGAAGAAGGGAAAAATGGAACGGTTTTGCAAAAGTTTCATTTATTATAGGAAATCAACAAGGTTTTACGGTTTTTAAAAAAATCGCTATTTCCCCGCCCCGTTTTTAATGGGCCTTCTAGGGCAAAAATTTTAAAGGGCCCCCTGTTTTTTCCCAAAAACGACCTTCGTTCTGGGTTTTCATCAGCTTAGGTTTTCGCGGAAGAAGATTTTCCAAAAAACTGCCTTTTCCCAACTCTTTGGGTCATTTTTTGGGTTAAAGGTTATGCCCCCTTTGGTTTTTTAAACCCAACCCCCCGCTGTCGTCGGGGTATAATTTTAGTAGGGTAAAGCAAAAAACCCCAACCCCCGGGCCCTTTCGGGGCTTTTGTCTTCATGACGGGCATTTTTTATCCACTCCCAAATCAAAATTCCCATCTGGCGGGCAAACCTTCGACTCCTTTTTTACCCCCCAAGGGAAATGAAAAAACTTTTCGCTAAGTTTTTCAAAATTTTCGGGGTTTTTGGGGTTTGGAGAAGTAATTCCCTTGGGCATGTCGTCAATGACAAAAAGGGTTCTTTTCGAAACCCCTTTAAAAACAAAAGGGGTTAAAAGAAAAGGCAAGCGGCCCCGTACCCCCACCGAAGTTAGGCTTTTTTTCGGCATGGCTGGTTACTTCCCTGCCCTTGCCAAATTTTTCCCCTATCGCCGTTCCTCATGGCCTTGACTCACAAAGGAAAACCCCTTTTTGGGGGGGCCCAAACAAAAGGGGACCTTCCAAAATTTAAAACGAAGGCTTTGTGACGAACTATTTTCCTTCCCCCTCCCTGAGGGTTGCGATGGGGCTTTGTGGGGTTTTTTGCGAAAGGGGATTTAGGGGGAAGGTTTTGGTGTGTATTTTATGCAAAAAAGGAAAAAGGGGATAAAACCCATGCCTCTAGGACCCCAAAGTTCATGAGAAAAAAAAACCACCCCGGACCTTTGGAAAAAATTTGGAAAAGGGCCCTCCTGTTTGGGTTCAAGATATGGAGACATTACCTTTACGGGGGCCCCAAATGGAAAAAATTTCATTGGGCCCCAAGGGGCTCCCCAACCCTTTTCTTCAACCAAAGGTTGGGGAAAATGAGGGCAAAGGGGGGTGGGGTCGAACTTCTTAACGATTACGACTGCGAAAATTTTGGGTTTCCCCCTCCGAGCAAGGGCAAAACTTTGGGGGCCCATGCGCTCAGTGAAAAAGGAAAATGCGAACTCTATTCGTTTTTCTTTTGTTCGCAAAAACATAAACCGACATTCAAAGAAACGGGAAAATTTTCCCGGGGGGGTTCCCAACCCTGTTTCTGTGCGGAAAAAGGGGTACGCGATGAGCTTTTCATGTGGAGCCCGAAATCAAAATTGAAAAACCCAAAAACCCCGGTTTTTTCTTTACTATTTTTTAAAAAGCATATTTGGGTTTTCCCGAAACGCGGGCCCCCCTTTTGGGGGTTTTTCCCCATGGAAAGGGGCACCCCAAAACCCCGAAACCCCTGTACACCCAGGAGCCGATAAGGGTGTTCAAGGGTACCGAACACCCACTGGTGGGGCCTTTGGGATGGGGAAAAAGGGTATCGTGTTTTTTTCCCAAATGCCTTACCCGTTTCCCAAAATTAAAAATTTAAAAATCAAAGGGCCCTTTAGGATTCTAGTCCAAAACCCCAAATACCTGTTTGGAAGTGGGGAAAAAAAATAACCATGGGGGTTTTTTTTTACCGGGGTTTCCCCGCACCTTCCCGTGGGGGATGCCTATATGGGTTTTTTTAAACGATCGTCTTAAAAAATCATTTTCATTTCAATTTCCGGATTCGCGAGGATTCAAAAACGAGAAGGGTTTGCTCGTATATACATCAGCGAGGACGTAAAGGGCCTTATTGTACCCCTTAAGCATCATTTTTGGGGCCGTTTATGGTCGTTTTTTACTTTCACGGAAACATTGGGGGAAAACCGTACAAACCCTTTGGGTTTCCCGGTTTTACCCAAAAGGAAAAGTACCGGGGCCTTTTAACCCTTTAAACTGGATGGTCAATCTGAAAAGGCCCCCCCATTCCCAAACCCCTTTAAGACATGCTTCGAGCAGGTTTTCATTTTTCAAAGGGAAATGGGGAAAGCTAATACCGTTAGGGCGGTTTTCGGGACAACAAAATGCTTTTTTCCCTTCAAAGGTTTTTGGGGGATTTGGTCCCTTTCCCAAAATTTTTTTACGGTCGTAAATTTTCCGATCTCCAAATATGTTGGCACGAAATTGGGTGAAGCGCAAAAAAATGGGAAATGAATTGATTTTAAAAAACAAAGGGCAAAATCCCACAAATTCGAAAACAATCTTCTTGCGGGGTCCCAAAGGGGCGGGCAAAAGAGTTATGTGAAAAAAACGCGGGGAAACCTTTTGGGGTTTGGGGCATTGGTTTTATCAGTCTTTTTAAAAGTAAACACCGTGGAAGGGAGTGGTTCGTTTTGGCAGAAAAAGGGGAAGCTTTTGCACCCCCGCTTCGGGGAGTTGGTTTTCCCGTAAAATACAAACTTTGGGCCTACCAGAAAAAGGGGTTAAAAGAAATTCCCTCCCCCTTCCGTATCAAAAAATTGAAAAAGTGCCTCGCCGCGAAAACCCCATATTCCCCAAAGAATTAAGTCGAGAATGTTCACTTTTTAAAAAACCCGGGGGGGAAAAAATGGATTTGGGTTGAGAAGGTTTAAGGCGAAGTCGTATTCCAATCGGCAGGGTGCGTTTGGGAGTCAAAACGGGACCCGAGTTTACTTGGGGAAAACATGAAGATCAATGCCGGAGAAATACCCGCTTTTTTCCAGTTCTAACCACTACTTAAATTTCGGGACAAATTTTTCTAAAAGTAGGGGAACTGTAACATTTGGGGTAAATCGGGTTTCGAAACCCGCTCTTTTTATCAATCAAAGAATATTTTTTTAGTTGTTTATTTTTTATTTATAATGATTTAAATTTAAAATTTTTTTTAAAAATTAAAAATTTTTTAAATTTAAAAATTTAAAAAATTTTAATCCATTAATTAAGAAAAAAAATCAATAATTATTTATAATAAAAAAAACTAAGGGTTAAGAGGTTTTAAAAAAAATGGGTGAACCGGGAGTCGAACCGGGTTCCCCGGATACACACGACAACAAACCCGCTGCGTACACACACAATTTTGTTGTAAATTCTGGTTTCTTATTATTTTCTATTTTGAGGTAAAAGAAGAACCTGCAATCCACAACCACACTCCTCGCCGGGTTCACGCGTATTTCCAAAACAAATTTCGACAAATGTCCGTTCTAAGTTTGGTAAACGCAACCGGCGATTGAATGGCAATCAATTTCGAACCAATTCCCAAAAAACCGAGCTCTCGATTTTCTCCACTATAAATACCAGTCGAATCCCCCTTCAGAAACTCGCTATATTCTCGATTTCTCTCTAAAAACTCGGTCGTCGGAAAAATCCTTTTTCCACACGGGAAGAGAGAAACCACCGAAAATCGTCGGATCCACCCACAAGGAATCGTGCTGCCCCTATGTTACGGTTTAGACCTCTTCTATTTATTCTTTTTAAATTTCACCTAATTAACAATTTGCGGTCGATCACAAAACAAGAATCAGATTATAAATTTTAAGGAAAATCTATTCAGGCGGGTTTATAAGATTTTTGGTTTAATTTTAAAAATAAAAGAAGACGAAATTTTGGGGTTAATTGTTTTTTATCTAATTAAAAACGAGGGTTTTTCAAAGGGTTAGACACCAGTCCAGTGGTGGCTGTGTGCAAGCACAAATAACAGTCCCTGGTTCGAAATCCGGCTCATGACCGATAAATACACAATATCTGTTTTATTTTGGTTTGAAATTATAGCGGGGTGGGGATTGGGTATTATAAAATGTTTAATGTAATTAAAACGGTTTTTTTAAGGGGGTTGACCCACGCCAGCGGTGGGATGTGTGCATTACACTGGCGAATTGTGGGTACCGAGTTTCGACCTTGTGCTTCACCGACCCCCCCCCCCCCGAAATAAAATCCATTCTTTTTCAGACCAAATTTCATTGACGCACAGTAAGTTGTTAAGTATAATAATATTCGATATTAAGCGGGTTAGACCCAGCCCAATGGTTGGGCTGGATGCAAAATAACATGAGGTCGCGGGTTCGAGACGACCCTTCACACCGGCCCGATCACTTTCAAACCTTTTTAATATTGATCACTTATGCAACAACCCAGTTAGTGTATATGTATATTTAAATCACAAGATTTGTCGGGTTAGACACCCAGCCAGTTGGTCGGGCTGGGTGCATAACGTCTCAAAGGTCACGATTCGAGTCCTTTGACTCACACTGATCGAACTATTTAAATCCCTTTTTAAACCTGATCAAAATTTAATGAACGTAATATGTGTATAAGAATAATTAAAAATCATGATTCTTTGGGTTTAGACAGTAGCTCAGTTGGAAGAGCTGCGTGCACGCAACCGAGAGGTCACGAGTTCGAGCCTCACCGCACGCATGCTTTAAATCGATTAAACCGGCGACTGACAAGCCCTGTCAGTCTGACATTTTTTATTATTATTTATCTTTTATTTTGTTTAATATTTACTTTATTGGATATTAATTTAAATCAATTAAAATATATATATATATTTTCCAAGGGTTTAATATATCATTAAAACTCACAAAAATAATGTTAAAAAACCTAAACAAAAGGTTATAACCTAATTAATAGTTTACTTATTTATCAAGTTATGCGTTGGTTATTCTAGGTTAGTATTCTTTCGTCGGTCAAATTCTCAACTCGTGCGCACTCATCATCAATCAAGACTACGCACCCACGGTGAGTGAATCTCTACAAATTCCCGTTTTTAATCACGTTTTGGGGTGTATCATGTGTCGTACCATTCCTTTATTTTATTTAAACACTTGTGCTTATATCATTTTTTTGAACAAATGTGTATTGGTTGTTGTGTGGTTTATATGTGGATTAAATTTGTCATTTCAGTGCACTCATTTCATTAGGCCCATCAGTTCCTCATGGGATACTGGTTGAGCATCAGGTGCTCATTAGATCGGCTCCGTTTGATTGAGCATTGATCTCAGATACATCATCATTCATGTCATTATTCATTCAATGTGGTTTGTGATTGTTTACATATATATATTTGCTCACATGTGATTTATGCATGAATTTTCTTTAATAAACAAAACAAGCAAATATTTAAAATGTTTTTATCAAGGTTCACTCGCCAACTTTTGTTGACCCAAAATCTCCTCTGTTTTACACATGATACAGGTGATCAAGTTGAGGAAAGAAACACTTAGGATGGCCTAGAAGAATAAACAAGTTATTCGTTGGAATAAATATTTAGATTTTGTTTTGTATTTGTATGAATTTTGTTTGTTGGATAAATTTGTAATTTGAATTTAAAATATGAAACTTCTTAGTAAATATCATGAGCTTTGGTGATAACCCAATCATGCCCCGTTCTTTTATTCCGCTGCGGGTCGGGGGTGTGACATAAATAGCCGCCGGGATGTTAACTCTAATAACGCAGAGAACATAGCCATTCATAATGAAGATATCCAAGCTCGCATAGACGCAGCTGTGGGAAAGACCATGGAAAAGGCCATAGAAAAACTTAGGGAGTCGAGTGCTATTCGCTCCAGACCATTATCAATCGCACCTCCTCAGCTCATAAAGAGAGGATCCGTTCACTCTTCAAATGCGAAGAGTGAACCAAAGAAAATAGAATTTGCTGATAGGTCCCGTTTACCTACAAATATTTTGTCTCCTGCAAGCCCAGGTTTTTTAATGGGGAAAAGGAGCTGTAGAAGCCTTGAAATGGCTGGACGAGATAGAAACGATTGTGGATATCAGTGGCTGTGCTGAAAAGAATTGTGGTAAAGTATGTATCACAATCCTTCAAAGGTGATGCCTTAATTTGGTGGAAAGTTATGATCCAATCCACAAGTAAAGTATACCTGTTCAATTTGGGTGGTCCAAGTTTGTAAACCTTGTTAAGGAAACTTACTACCACCCCATGAGGTGGAAAAGATAGAGTCAGATTTCCTGACTCTCACAATGAAGAACTAGATTGTTGGAAGTATGTTTCCAATTTCAATTCTCTATCTAGTTTAGTTTCAAATCTGATTACCCTAAAACCAAATACATTGCGAGTTTTATTAATGGGTTATCACCGAGATATAGGAAATGGTAAAGGCTGCTCAGCCCACTACCTATAGGTCTGCTGTTGACCTATCTCTCTCCCTCACCTTAGATTTGGTGAGGCAACGGTCACTCAAGATCGAAATTGACAGGAAAAGAAAAAGGGAGGATGATGACTCCCAAAGGTTTAAGAAAAAGGGAAATTTTGGGTTCAAGAAAAAACCAACATAGGTCTGATGATAGACCTCTATGCAAGACCTGTAGCCGCAGGCATTGGGGGCAATGCAATACAACCCTCAGATTAAACCTTGTGGTATTTGCAAAAGAAAGGGGCATAAGACCCACGAATGCAAAAATCTTAAAGATGCCATCTGTTATGGCTTGTAATGAGAAAGGGCTTTATTAACCCCAATTGCCCTAAGAACCCCACAATTAATGATGCAAAGCCTGGAGAGGGCTAAAAGGGAATGCTTGTGCTTTCCAGATAAATGCTAGGGAGGCCGTTAGTGACAACAACGTCATAACAGGTACTTTCCTCATCAATGATACATATGCTAGAATTCTTTTTGATTCGAGTGCAGATAAGTCTTTTGTAGACCCTAAGTTTAGTAAACTATTAAACTTACCATAAGAACTCTAGACAAAACTTATGAGATAGAACTTGTTGTGGAACTTTAGAAATAGCATCTTCTATTCTTGATGGATGCTCTATATTCATTAAGAATCATTACGTTCCTATCTCTCTTTTGCCAATGAAATTGGCGGGGTTCGATGTAAATTTAGGCATAGATTGGGGTTATCCCATAACCAAGCCCTCATTGCCTGTGATAGAAACTCATCGAAATTAAAACCCCATCTGGTGAAATGATCACCATCAATGGAGATTCACACTATGGATTGCCAGACAAGGTGTCGTTATTTAAGGCATCCAAGTGTTGAAGGAAAGGTAATGTCATTTACATGGCACAAGTCACTATCAACGAACCTAAGTCCGAATATTCAAGGCCTTCCAGTTATTTCAGAGTATTCCGATGTCTTTCCCAAAGAACTACCAGGTCTACCTCCAGATAGGCAAGTAGAGTTTAGGGTTGACATCCTACCTAGATCAGCACCGTATCTCGAGTTCCACGTCGATTAGCATCAATGGAAATGAAGGAGTTGAGGACTCAGTTAGGGAACTCTTAGAGAAAGGCTTCATTCAGCCAAGTTCCTCTCCCTGGGGAGCTCCAATTCTTTTTGTTATGAAAAAGGACGGTTCAATGTGGATGTGCATTGACTACCGCGAACTGAACAAGATAACAATTAAGAACCATTACCCATTACCCAGGATCGGACGATTTATTCAACTAACTTCAAGGGCTAGTTATTTCTCCAAGATTGATCTAAGATCTGGATATCATCAGCTGAAGGTTGGGAGTGAGGATGTTCCTAAGACTGCCTTCAGGACCGTTATGGTCACTATGTCACAAATGCACCTGCAGCATTCATGATCTCATGAATAGAGTCTGCAAACCACATTTGGATAAATTTGTCAATGTCTTCATAGACGACATACTTATTTAATCTCGTAATCAAGTTGATCACGAGAAACATCGTCAGTGCATCTTAGAACTACTAAGGCAAGATAACTTTATGCTAAGTTCTCTAAGTGTGAGTTTTGGCTTAGAGAAGTCCCAAATTTCCTTGGACACATTGTAAATGAGCGTGGTATCCCAGTGGAACCCGCCAAAATAGAGGCCATAATGGATTGGGAAGTACCCAAAAACCCCATCAGAAATTCGTTTGCTTCTTAGGATTGGCTGGTTACTATAGAAGGTTCATCGAGAACTTTTCAAGGCCACTCCTTTGACTACCTTGAACCGTTTAAAATGTTAAGTTTATTTGGGGTCCAAAACAACAAGAATCTTTTGAGATTTTGAACACAAGTTGAGCAATGCTCCTGTGTTATCCCTACCTGAGGGTGTTGAAGACTTTATTATTTACTGTGATGCGTCGCACACTGGCATGGGCTGTGTGCTAATGCAAAAAGGCAAAGTGATTGCCTATGCATCACAACAATTAAAGGTGCACGAAAGGATTACACCACCATGACTTAGAATTGGGTGCCGTTGTATTTGCACTTAAGTTATGGAGACATTACTTGTATAGCACAAAGTGTATCATATACACCGACCATAAAAGTCTCCAACATATGTTCAATCAGAAGGAATTGAACATGCGTCAACGTCGTTGGATGGAAACACTTAACGATTATGATTGCGAAATTCGCTACCATCGGGCAAGGCAAATGTAGTTGCTGATACCTCAAGTCGCAAGGAACGGGTTAAGCCTATCAGGGTTAACGCCAAGAGCATTGAGCTCAGAATTAGCCTAAATGAGAGCTATAGATGCGCAAAAAACAAGCTCTATTAGAGGCTAATACTCCTAATAAAGGATTAGGCAGAATTGTTAATCAGTTAACGCCTGGAAAGGACAGAATCCTTAGATTTAATGATAGAATCTTGGTTCCAATTTGTGGAGGACTTAGAGATCTAATCCTCCACGAAGCGCATAATTCAAAATACTCAGTTCACCTGGGTGGTGACAAGATGTATCAAGATTTGAAAAAGAATTATTGGTGGATAGGTTTGAAGAAATACATAGCCATTTGTGTAGCTAAGTGTCTGACGTGTTCGCAAGTTAAGGCCGAACACAGAAGCCGTCAGGACTTCTGCTAGAAATTCCCACTTGGAAATGGGAGATGGTGACAATGGACTTAATCACCAAGTTACCAAAGACCAAACATGGTAATGACACGATTTGGGTCATTGTGGAAAGGCTGAGTAAGTCAGCACACTTCTTGCCAATTAAAGAAACGTATAATTCTGACAAATTGGCTAAGTTGTACGTGGACAAAATTGTGCCCTACATGGTGTGCCAGTATCTATTGTATCTGACAGAGACACTAGATATACCTGTCATTTTTGGAAAAGTTTCCAACAATCCTTAGGCACAAGATTAAATTTTAGTACGGCTTACCATCCTCGGAATGATGGTCAAAGTGAGTGTACTATTCAGACGTTGGAAGACATGCTTAGGGCATGTGTGATTGATTAAGGTGAAGTTGGGATGGCCACTACCCCTAATAGAATTCTCCTATATAATAGTTATCATACGAGCATCAAGGTGCTCTTTATGAGGCCTTGTATGGGAGAAAGTGTCCGAACGCCCGTGTGCTGGGCAGAAGTTGGGGAAGCCCAAGTATCAGGACTTGAGATCATCATGGAGACCACATATAAGATTGTGCAAATCCGTGATCATCTCAAGGCTGCCCGTGATAGGCAGAAGAGTTATGCAGACAAGAGGCGAAAACCTCTTAAGTTCCAAATAGGGGACAGAGTATTATTGAAGGTATCACCCTGGAAAGTGTGATGCGCTTTTGAAAGAAGGGCAAGTTTAAGCCCGAGATATATTGGACCATTCTAGGTGATCGAATGTGTTGGTTCTTTGGCTTATAAGCTTAGGCTACCCGAGGAGCTAAGTGGAATTCATGATGTGTTCCACATCAGTAACCTTAAGAAATGTCTAGCGATGGGTCGCTAGCAATGTTGCACAAAGATGTGCAAATAATGAAAACCTGAGGTTCGTTGAGAAACCAATTTCGATCGAGGATCAACAGGTTAAGAAGCTCCGAAGGAAATTGATACCTATAGTAAAGGTTAAATGGGATGCCCTTCGAGGTCCTGAGTTACATGGGAAGTTGAGTCCACTATGCGACTAAGTACCCTACTTTTTGAATAAAATCTCGAGGTCCAGATTTCTTTTAAGGGGGTGAGGATGTAACACCCCTTTAAAATCGTGTCCGATAATATAGCGACACGTGGGCATATTTTTATTATAAGTCGATTAAAGACTAACAGGGACTAAAAGCGTCAACATGCTCAAACTAAGTCTCTGAGTGATCTTCATGTCAACATGCATAAACCAAGCCTTTGAGTGACCATTTTGCGTCAACATGCTTAAAACATACCTCTAAGTGACCATTGGTGTCAACATGCTAACTTGGCCTTAAGTGACCGTTATGTTAACATGCCCAACCTTGAGTGACATCGAAGTCAACATGATTATAATGAGCCTCTGAGTGATTCTTTACAAAGTCCTAACTCTCATATGTCCCATTTGTTGGACGAGAGAGATCAAATCCATAATTATGTAAAAGTTGGACAATGGAGGGGTTAAAAGTGTCAACATGTTAATTTATATCTCTGAGTGACCTTTTAACGAACCGAGAGCTCGACAATGTCCGGACATGCTCCTGGGTATGCCAAATATTGGTTACGGAGGGCTAAGTGTGCTAAAAAGGTGTTTTAGGAAGGGTTAAGAGGGTTTAATAAGTTGAGGGGCTAAAAGTGTCAAACTTTGAAATCTGACAAGGGGCGCTCGCGGGGCGCGAGAAGGCAAGGCCTTGGCCTCTCGCGGGGCGCGAGAGGCCTGTGTCTGCAGAAAATTGCCTTGGTCTCCACACAAATTGCCAAAAAACCATTGATTCGAAACTATGTCTTTCCAAACTGCTATGCCACGTTTCAGGACACTTGTAAGCTTCCTCTTACACCCCTTAACACCTGGCATCACCTTCTTCAAGCTCTCTAACTATAAATAGGTTGCCAAGGTTCACCATTTGAACTTGCACCTTTCTCATTCACAAACTCTGTCTCCCTTCTCTGGAAGTTCCTAACTGAAAGGAGCATCCAACTTAGTTCTATTGCATTCTAGGAACCTCTTGTAAGTGTGCCTTCCTCTTGCATTTTCGTTTATAGGCTTTATAGACAAAAGTCAAGTGTTTTACGGAAAACGCCTTGACTTTCGGTTACGACCATTATGGGTTAGCCATTGTTCATAACAAAACATGGCTAAGTGATTGTAATAAGGTAGGTGTTAGTCCCTATAAAGGGCACCCCCTGAAAGTCACGTTTGCTAAACCAATTGACGGGTCAAAGTTATTATATTAAAAAGCCAAACAGACCATTTTTTGGAAATGTTATAAATTGAGCTTATATATGTTATAAAACCTGTTTTGACAACTTAAACAAGTTGGTAATAATTATTAGAACATGTCAAGACATGTTCGGCTCGTCAATTTCAGTTCTAAGGGTCGGTTCGCAACCCAAAGTCAGAAAATTTGACTTCTGTTT